>JACWBX010002908.1:6559-27535 GCA_014622435.1 Polypedilum pembai
TTAATATTTTTGTAAAAGCTACAACCCAGTGAGAAATTTAGTTCGTTGGCTGTCCTATCTAGCCAAATTTTAATATAAAAAACTGATATTTTCTGGAATTTTCTAATTTTCCTAATATTCGGACTCCGGCCGTCGTCCTTCACGAAGTCCGGCCGTTGGACTAGATGAAGGACGGCAGCCGAACAAAAAATCTTTAGTCCATCTGCCGGACTTCGACTGATAAAATATTTCTCATTGGGAATTTTCATAAGAGCGATTCCAAAATTTTGTTATTGTTGAAGATTTTCTTATAATTGAAATTTCTTTTCAAACTAAACTTAGTCTTAAATTTAAAGCTCTTTAAAAACTTATTTCGTGGTAAAGCTTATTAAATAATAATAAGTGGAGTAAAAGCTTTATTAATTTGCAGAACTTTGCAGAAATTTATTTAGGTTATCTCTTAGTCAGCTATGTAAATGAAGCCAGAAATTAAAATTTTATTGAAAATTTTTTTACAAATTGCCAACGTACCAGTTGTTTTGACTAAGATCGAAAAAATAATTTTTTGTGAAATATAGAGTTTTTAACCATTTACATTAATCATATCTGACATGTATATAAAGAAAAAAATGGCTATTAATGATTGCATTATTCATAAACATAGAAAACGAAGAGAAATTGAGAAAATTTGCAAAAAATAAAATGTCATTAAATCGATTTTAGCGCCCTCTATAATGAAACATTTCAACTATGTTTCAGATTTATTAACGAATTTTTTAGAGCCCGAAGTCGACTAAAAAATTATATGCTAAGTCGACTTACGTACAAATTAATAGTAGACTTCGGACTCTGGAATTTTTTTAAAAGAAAATAAAACGCTACGAAGTAACGGTCAGTCTGCCCTCTTTGAATTTATCTGTTATTTTAATTATACATTAGAAAAATTTTTTTAAATTTAAACATTTTATTTAAACAGCTGCATTTTTCGAAACTACTAATGAATGGCCTAATGATTGGGCTGATCTTTATCCAGCATTGAATAAGAAAAATGCAAAGTAAGAAAAATTTAAAATATCTTTCACAAAAATTTTTAATTTTATTTTGTTATTCTAAAAGATTTGTTGATATAATTCACACTGACGCGGGTTATCAAGGATTAAATTATGTTGGAGGACATGTTGATTTTTGGCCAAATGGAGGAACTTATCAACCTAAATGTTCAGTTTTTGAAGTTTTAGCTACTCAAGCTGGTAAAAATTGAAAAAATTTTTATTAATTTTAATTTTTATCAATGTAAAATTTCTCAGATGACATTTTAAGATGTAATCACAATCGTGCTGTAAAATATTATACAGAATCAGTTGATTCATTAAAAAGGCTTCAATTTATTGCTACAAAATGTGTGAACAATACTTATACAGCAGGTGCTTGCAATGGTTCGATTTCATCAATGGGAATTTATGCTAGCAGATATGCAAGTAATGAAGGCAATTTTTATCTTTCTACTAATGGAACTTCACCTTATTCTACAACTACTCTTATATTGGTATGAAAATTTTAACTCTAAAATTTCTTAAAATAATTTCTAAACTTCATAGTTTGATGGTGGAATAAATTTGGTCTTTTTTGGAAGAAGTACAAGTGAATATAAAATAACAACTATAAATTATGATTTTGCAAGTCTCAAAGGCACAAAATATTTCGATACTAAAAAACCAACTGCAGTTTATGCTCATGGATTTAATGCAAATTTCTTAGAACCTTATATGATTGGAATTGGTGCTGCTTTTATTGAAAGAGGAGATTATAATGTGATTGCTGTTGATTGGCAAAAATATACAATGAATTATTTTTATCCTGAAGTTGTTGTATCAATTAATGAAGTGAGTTTAACATTAAAAATTACAAAAAATTCTTTCTAACTAAATTTTTATTTATCACAGGCAGCTGCATTTATAATTCAAATGCTTTTACAAATGCAATCATCTGGCTATAATTTGACAAGTTTCTACTTTATTGGACACAGCATGGGTGCTCAAATGATGGGTCGTCTTGGCTATCAATTTATTAGAAATTACAATTTCACACCAACTCGAATAACTGGACTTGATCCTGCTGGACCTGGATTTGGAGATTTCAATGACTGGCCAGTTTCACTTTCTCTTGCTTATCCTTGTCTTAACAAATTCAATGCAAAGTAAGTAAATACTTTGAAATCGAGTTACTTTTAGATAAGCACAAAAGACGGGAATCGAATTCGCGTCTCTTGAATTGCTATTTAATCTGCTAAAGTTATTGTTGCTGACAGGAATAACTCCGTACTTCCAACAATTGTTAAACTGCTGCTCCATAGATTGTAGCCAGAAGTTAAAAATTAAATTCTGCTTTTACAATTCTGGTTTGCAAGAAGGAGCAAGAACAAACTTTTCTAATTTTGATGTTTTGTTAGATCGCCGATTGATCGGAGTGTCTTTGCCTTAACTTCAATTTCAATTTAGACGTTAATTTGAAAAATATTTTATGTGAAATTAAATTTTAATTGATAGATTCGTTGATGTAATTCACACTGATGCTGGAGGATTTGGTGATAGTTTCTCTGTAGCTCATGCAGATTTCTGGCCAAATAGTGGACATGATCAACCTTTATGTAGCATTGATCCTACAAATTATGTCTGCGATTCGCTTCTTGGTAGGTTTAAAATATTTCAATCTTTTTATTTATTAATTTTCATCTTTTACAGATTATTGCATGGGATGTGATCATATGAGAGCATTGAAATATTTTGCCGAGTCAGTTAGATCACTAACAAGTCAAAAATTCAAGTCTTACTTGTGTCCAACTCCAATCATTTCTGCAGCTGCATGTACAGGAAATGTGTCATCAATGGGCTTTTATGCCGACTTGTATGCATCAAATGGTGGCAATTATTATCTTGAAACTAATGGTATTGCACCATATTCAAAATCAAATATTACAATCATCAAAGGAAAAAATTAAATAATTTTGTATTCAAAGAATTTTTGATTTTTAATAAAAATTTAACAAGAAGCCAGCAACCAGATTGATGAATCAAATCTTGGCAGTAACAGTTGAGTTTTTTGTTTGTTAAAATTTGAAAATTTTATTGTGTTTCTGTACACTCTTTTTCAGTATTTCAAATATTTTCGAAATTTCTAAACCGCTTTTTCGAAAAACCAATTTTGTAATAAAATTTAATTCATTAAAAATTTAAACTGAAATATAATAAAATAAAGTTTGATTTGTAAGCAAAAATAGTATTTATTACTTCCCTGGGGGGCGAAACAAGATTTTTTCCGTTAATTTTTTGAAATTTCAACAATTTTCCCCGAGGGCTGATAGCTTCTAAGAAAGAAAATCTTTACGAAAAAATTCGAAATATTACGAAAAATTAAGAAGGTTTTCGAAAGATTTTTGGAAGATTTTCGAAGATTACGAAGGATTATGAAAGATTTCAATTCAAATTGTAAACAAAAACAAAAATTCAGAAATTTCTTTTTTCCAAAATTTCACTTTTTGCTTAACAATTCTTATCGAAATCAGCACAAATCTGATAAATAAGCATTAAAAAATGCGTTTGTCATTGTTTCAAATTGAAATTAAAGAAAATTTTTAAATGATTTTTAGAAGAATAAAAAATGCGCAATCAAACTAAAAAATTTTATACAGATTTCTTAATGTTTTAAAAAATAACCGAAATTTTTTCTGTTTGTCAATAAAAATAACTGAAAAAAGCTGAAAACTTTGCTTTGACTTTACGAAAATTACGAAAGTTTACGAAAATTAAAATTCTTTTGTAAAACTGTCACCCCCTTGATTAAAAAATTAAGACAAATAATTTTGATAAATTAAAGATTTTGAATTTGTTCGCATGATTTCGCATGTTTTTAACGGTAATTCTTAATTTGAATTAAGTACCAAAACATAATAATTCATAAAAGACTAACGCTTAATTCAAAAATAAGATTTAGACTGTTTTACTTGTAAATTTTTAACAAAATGATTTCAAAAAGTTATAGCTGCATATAGCTAGACTTTCGGAATTTTCTAACAAACCAATTGTTACTATCAAGCATCAAATCATAATTTTAGGCTTTAAATTCATGAGAGAACGAGAGAAAGAGAGAAAAGTTTGATGATGTAAACATTATTTAAATGCAGGACAAGCTTCGTCAAGTTGTCACCAAAAAAAAGAAAACATTTTTTAGGTATCACTTAAGAGTGAGAAAGAGAGAAAGATAAATGAGAAGTGACAGCAAAAAAAATCAATTTTAAGCTCTTTCTTGTAGATGAAGGAAAATTAAAAGAAAGAAAGAAAGAAAAAAAATATTTCATGCGTCAAGAAGCGTAAAATCAATTTGAGCAGTGAATGTAAGTGATTGCTATTTTTTTTTTTTTTGTGAAAAATGTTTGCGTATATCTCTTCATTATTCCTGTCTACATTCTTTTATCATTCGACTCTTGTCATGATACGTGAATTGTTATGTCGTCAATGTCGTTATATATCAAATTTATTTCGTAGAAATCACATCAAAATAGAAAAAAAACAAATATTCATTTCTACCTTCTTCTATAGCAATAGAAATTTGATCATTTCTAAAAAAAAGCTTCATTTCGTATTCACGTGTTCTGTTTTTATAACCAAAAATTATTTGACATAATATAAAGGAGAAATAAACTTTAAAAAATTCTTCTAGAATATTATTTACAGTTCATATTTATAACAATCATGAAAATATGAGCTTTTTTGCGTCTTTTTTTAGCACAAAAATTTTTTGTCAAAAGCGAATTCCAAGTGTAAGTGAATGGAAAATATTTTTGAAGATGAAACATTTTCGTGGGAAAATTCGCTATTAATAGGACATTGACAAGTAATATTGATGATTTTTATCTTTTAAAATTGCTTCTTAAGAGAGAAATTATTTCTACGAAAGAATTTGAATTTCCTTTTTTTGGAATTACTATTAGGAAGTTTTCTAAAAATAGTCTTTTTTGTCACTTCATTCAAGCATCAAATTCTCAACTTTTGCTTAATCAATCGATAAACAGGCAAAATCATCTCATTTATATTGTTTAGGAGCTATTTTGGAATAGATTTCATTTTCATTTAAATCGTTAGCTTTTAACGTATCTTTTTAACTGAAAGATAGGTTTAGTTTAAAAAGGATTTAATAAGAAGTTTTGAGCGGAAGAAAATTTACAAATTCTTTTGTTTACAATTTTGGTAAGATGTAATCAAAAGATTTTCGGAAAATTTCACTTTCTGTTTGCAGTTTTGTAGTAAATTTCAATACAAATTGAATGGTAGTAAAATAATTTCGATAGATTAAGTAGTTTTCGAGAAATTATCGTTTTAGTAAAGGTCGCCATTTTTGTAGCCAAATTTTGTATGCTCACAATCTCTTAATTGTAAAAGATAACTCAATTCTGTTTACAGTTTTCAAAAGCATTTGTCTTAAAGTTAGTTTTAGGTTTATAAGAGAATTTTTGCCAGTATAAAACTAAACGAGCGGAAAAAGACACTTTGACATGTCTTAGTCCAAGCGGGAATAGAATTCGCGTCTCCTGATTACTGACCAGGTACTTTTCCATTTAGCAACCGGTGAACATCTCAAAGCTTGGCAGATTGCCAACTTAAACCTTTTATCTGCTCAAGTTTATCATTGCTGAACAAGAATTACTTCGTATTTCCAACAAAAGCTGTAAAAATAAAATTTTTACAAATTGAATTAAAAATTCTAAATGAACTTGAATGAAAATGAAATCTTTTTCAGAAACAGCTCTTAAACAAAACAAATAAGATGTTTTTGTCTGTTTATTGATTATTTAAGCAAAAATTGAAATTTTGTTGCTTGAATGAAGTGACAAAAAAGCTCAATATTTTTTAGGAAACTTCCTGATATTAAAAAATAAATTTTAACCTTTTTTTATTGCTTACAAATGAAAGATAAAATATTCATAATTTTCTTTAACTTTTGTGCACGTGGAATAAGGAATGAGGGTAAAAAATTCTTATTTGAAAAATTGATGCGGTTTCATCAAAAGGAATTTAGCTGATGTCATGAGGATAAAAAAGATAGCAATTGATGAGAAAAAGGCTTTTTTTGGCTATTTAAATCAATTCAATAACATGAAAATTCCATTGAAAAAATTTGTTTTTGAGGACTTTCTATAGCGGTTATGAATGTCAACAATTTTTTTCCCTCTTTGTCCAGTTTTTATCAACAAAGAGTAGAAAGAGAAAAAAAATTTATTGTACAGCCCATAAAATGAGTGAGGTTTTTTTCTCTCGATCATCATATCATATTGAAATGTCACTTTGTTCCTTTCTATAGGGGAAAATATTTTATTGATTAAGCAACATGATAATGATTTTTCTATGTGTGTTTGTGTTGTTTTATCTATCAAATATAGATAACAGCTTATGGGGGTTTTAAATTTTTTTTCTCTCTTTTTCTACAATTGTAATGCATTAAAAAAATTTCACTCTTGGGTCTTAAAAATTAAACCTGTTTCTTTTTTTTCTACTTTATTGTTCAAAGAAGAAAAAAATTATAGCGGAAAATTACTTTGTGCTCTCTCAAACATGAAGATGGAAAGGTAAAAAATGTTCTTAAATGTGATTCAAAATAACTCTTTTGTTTTTATCTTTATTACTGCGTTGCAAGCATTTTCATAGTTGAGAAAATTATCGTTATCAAAGTTATAAAATTTATGATAGAAAAATAAATAACTTTTATTTGAAACAATAAATTCTTTTCATGCATTTATTTCTAGGTGAAAACACTTTGACTAATCATTGCGATGTTTTTATCATTTCATGATTAAATTAAAAGTGCTGAGCACCAAAACATTAAAATAAAATAGTGCTGAGCACCAAAACATAATTAATCGTAAGTGCTGAGCACTAATAATTATTGTTTACAATAAATTTAACATGAATTCATTTTTGAAATAAATTACAAGTTACCAAAGGTAGCGATAAGTAAAGATATCATACAACTATGTATATTGGATTTTAAAAATTTTCCTTTATAATTCAATTATTAAGCAAAAGTTAAGACAATTTTACTTTTGATATTTTTATTCTAGAACTACAACTTCGAATTTAAGTTGATAGTTTGATTAATTGACGTAAGCCAGACGACTTAAAAACTCTGTTTTATTCATTAATTCACTCGATTTTTCAAAAGAAAATTTAAAAAAATATGGCCTAATAGCTCTATTTCAAAATTTATCTAAATGACAATTGTACAATTCTTAAAAACTTTCATGGAAGTTCCAAAAAAATTTACTTCTTAGGCTGTGAAGATATCAAAACTTTATAAATAAATTAAAGACAGTCTGGTATTAAAAAGTTTACAAATTTCTTTATTCTTAGGAAATTCCAAATCCCTACTGGGATTAAGTCTAGGCAGTCTACAGTCTGTTACTTTCAGAACAAGTGTTCTAATCATTTGACAATTGAAACATTTATCGCTTTGATAAATTTCAATTTCAAAACTCAATTATTTTGAAATAAAATCTTAGTCAAGTTTTGAAAATTAACCAAATAGTTTTGGTTTTAATTTAAATAATTGTCGCTTATAGAGGGAGTTATTAGAATTGTAACTGTTATAGTAGATTTAATAAGTTATAAATTCTGTAGCTGTAAAAGGCAATCTTAAGCCTGATTCTAGTTCTTTCCGCTCTCATTTATTTAAAGTAGTTGAGTGCCTCGATAGCTGAGACGTTATAGCACTGGTTCTGAAAGTTAGGTTGTGGACAATCCTGAATCGATTCCCAGCCTACGCTTTCAGATATTTGTAAGGTTTTGATACCTTGGCTACTTGGTGATTATAAAGACAAGTTGTTTTTCGGACTCTGGACGAAAATTTTTCAATGGAACGGTACAATGGTCACCATAAAAAGTGCATTGGAACGAGAGCCCTTGATAAACAGATTAATTCAGAGAAAGTTAGGTAACGAGTCTTCATAATTGCATATTGTAATCTGTCCAGAGATGAAATAAAAATATATCGAGCTAATGGTTGCACTTGATGGTCTAATAATGGCACTGAGCTCCCTAGCGAAAGGGTTTGTGAGAAGGGAAAATCTTGACTTCATCAATTTGTCCAATTAACCAAATTAGAAAGACGATTGTTTTAAAAATAATTTCATTGAACTATAAATAAACTCTTAAATAAAATTGTCTTATTATTTCATCGAATAGAACTCGATTTAGTCCTAACTTCAGCCACAAATAATTTTTATGTCATAAAATTTTTCTCTTATTAAAATTTGCGATTAATTTCAATTGTTCTTGCCTTGATTTATATTTCACACCGTAATTTGCCACTAATAAAATAGTTCCAACACCTCAATTCATAGCATATATGACACAACAATAAAATAACAGAGCAGTTTCATTATTCTAGCCTCATTCACGTAAACAACAATCTTTTCTCATCATATATATTTTTTTTGTTTCACATATCTCACTGTATATTTGTGTACAACCATCATACGTGATTGCAATTTTATTTTTATTTATCTTTGTATGTAATAAAAAGCGCAGCAATAAAAATGAAACAATTCATGTGGGTTTTTTCATTCTCCTGCTTTTGTTTAGATTACGTAACCGATGAGTGCCTTGTTCACTTGATTCATTCACGTGCACTTTCTTAAATTAATTTTTTTTTCTTTTTGTGAGTTCTTGAAAACAATATTCATAAGGGAAAATCTTGCATAAAAAGTTTTTTTGTGACTTTATTTTGATAAATTCTTAAGAGACATTTCAAGTCTTCAATTCTTCTTTTATATTGACAAACTTTTGCTTAATCCATTCATTTAAATAAAAGAAGAAAAACTTTTTTTCATGAAAATATTTGAAGCAAAACTATGTTGAAATATTTTAAGAAAGGAAAAGTTTTTTGTGGATCTTTTCTATTTTAATTTCAACCAAGATGAAAAAATTTCTTCCGTCATAAACTTTATTAATTGTCAATCTTTAACAAATTTTTCGTTCTATCTGGGAAAAAAGGAGAAATTTAGACAAAGAAAAATGTCAGAATCATGATTTAACCGTTTATCAGTCGGAGGCGGATAATAAAATTACACGATTATTGATTAGAGTAGTTTAGCGCATTTTTGCCATTTTAGATCAGTGTCAATTAGCATGCTATAAAATCAAATTTATTTCTAAATAAATTTTCTATTTATGTGTTTGAAATACAAAAGAATTTTCGAATTTTATGATTTTGATCAGAATCTGAAGTTGACTAAAAATTCGTATTTAGGTCGAGATCTTGCTCTGATTTTGATAATAATAAGAAGATTCAATTCACCGAAAAATCGGCAGACATTTCGGCTGAAAGTTACTTTGATCTGTCGGCCAAAATGTCGGCGAAGCTTTTAACTAGACATTTTGCAAAAATAAATAATATTAAATGAATTGATCATTAACCGTAAGTAAAAATCCATTCAAATTTCGAAGAATTAGATTTCAATTCTAAAGTAGCTGTTGGCTGACAGTTTGACGGATTTGCCGACAGATATTTTGCCCGACAAGACAAAACTGTTTTGCTCCAGTGTTCATCACTTAGATTTATTCAAATTAAATTTTGAATTTTTTAATTTTAAATAGATTTTTTAAATTTAAAATAACGTTCGATTTGAATTCAAATTGAAAAAAGACGCAAAAAGAATTTCTGCATCACGAACAAAATCTTAGTAGCCGTAAAAAAATTTTGTTTACAATTTTTAATATGAAATTTTTGTTTCACAATTTCTCGATTGATGCAATTAATGAAAGTTATTCTACTATATTAAGTCACAATAACTCAATAGCATAAATCAAAAGCAAAAAGTAGAAATTTCTAGCTATTATAATTTTCAAGATCTCAAAACAGTCAGCCAGCCAAAGTGAACTTATAAACAACATTTTCCCTACAAAATTGTACTAAAAAGAAATGTGGCAGGAATCGCCCAATTATATCTGTTTGAAATGATGCTTGACACTTGATTGATGATTTTAAAAAGCGAAAAAAAGTTTTCTATTTGATGGCACAATTAATCAGTGCTCAAGGCATAAAAATTTAACAAAATATTAAAAAAGAGCAAAAAAAGAAAGAAGGAAAAATTTCTAATTTGATATCATAAAAATTTTAATTCAAGTCAAGACTTAACTACTCAATTTTAATGAAACTCAAAATACTTTTGTTTTGTATTAATGAGTAAATCATCATTCGCTTACAGAGCTACTAGTTTTTGTTTCTTGAGATAACTAAGACTTTTGCTATTTGAAGCTTTCATTTATCATGTTTAAGATAAACCTTCAACTCTCTTTCTTTTTCTTCTGTTTTCTATTGATAAATGAAAAAACCAGTGTAGCATAATCAACATTTCTTAAGACAATTAAATACTTTTCTGGCTCATCAAATGCTTTCAAAAATTTATGGTTAATTCAAGACAATCAAATGAAAAATTTTTGCTTTATTTAGTAAATATAAAGGAAATGCCAGGAGTTAACACTTCCAACCAAGGGGATGATCACTGGGGCGAAGCGCGAAAAATTGTAAAATGCGAGAAATGCGCGAAAGTGTGCGAAGAATGCGCGAAATGTAAACATTGTTTTGTGAAACACAATATTTGAAAATTTTAATTATTATTTAGTATTTTCTATGTTGCATTGAATGCGGCAGTCTCTAATCATTATGTACTATGAATTTCTAATCAATTGAACACTTGAAAAACGAAATATCAAAAGAATAATTTTTGTTTACAAATGTTGCTTGTCATTGTGTATTGTTTTGTTGCGTAAAAAGTGTGTTTGTAACACGAAAACGCGCGAAGAATGCGCGAAAAGTGAGCGAATTTCTTCGCCCCAGTGAACATCCCCTTGCTTCCAACAATAATCACATATAAACATACTTTTTGAATGTCTTATAAAGCAGTAATTCTTGAGCATTTACACAAATTTAATGATTATAAACTTTGTATTGAAATCTTTTGTTGAGCTCTAGCTATAATTAAAGAACAAGTTTCAGCATAAAAGCTTTTGTTTTGAGCAAATTAGAGCATCTTGTTTTGATGAACAAATTTTTTAAAAATTCTCGACATTAAGTTTCAGTTTTTCGGTCATAACTCTTAAACCATATGGTCTAAAACTGAGTCCGAAATCAACTAAATTATTATATGCTAAGTCGAATAAATTAAATCGACTTCGAACTCTTGTTTAAAGCTCTGATTTTTGCAATATTTTGCTTATATTTCAATTTTCTATCAGAAACAATTATAGTCAACAGTTTTCCCAAAAATTTCTAAATTTTCAAGAAAATTCATTTCAAATAATCATACGAAATCATAAGAAATCATGAAGTGTTCACTCCTGGTTAATATGAAAAATTTTACACAAGGGGTTGGAAACTGGGGCAAAAGACAAAAAAAGAAAAAGAGGGAAGTGAAAAGGAGCGAATCGAGACGAAGTCAAACGGATCGGGGTGAATCCTTCGCCCTAGTTTCCAACCCTTTGATTTTAAATTTATGTAAAATATTTAAGAGAAATTAGAAAAAAAACCGTTAGAAAATTCGAAAAAATTCAAATTATTAAAATACGTTAAAATTTGATAAAATAAATTTCAGTTACATTTAACGTTTTTTTGTAATTTAAAACTTTTTGTTTTTGAAACAGAAGAAAAATCATCAAAACTTTACGGATTTATCTAAAAACTTTTTGTGAAAATGAAGAAAAAAATAAAGCTCAAAGTTTTGATGTGTTTTCTAAATAAAAACTTGTGAAAAGAAAATGTTCATGTGTTGAACTCATTTGAACTTTTCATATGATAAAATAAGAACATGCCTATGCATAATTTCTTATTAGTAAATTTATTCACATGAGAGCATAGTAAAGAGCTTTAATCCTAAATTGAAGTTTTCTTCTTTTACATGCTAAGCTCACACACAAACATAAACCACATAATGACAATAATCTATTTCAATTTGCTTGAATCATCACAGTGGAAAATAATCATCGTCAATCAAAAGGGATAAAATAAAAGTCGAAGGAGATTTATAGGCTTGAAGCAAGCAAAACATTCACACATCCATGAACTCTTTCTTGGTTGATTCACAAACAATTTGAATAGAAAAAAAGCAGCTTTTTTATCATCTGAAAAAGAAAAACAAAGAACGAAACCGTGTGGAAAAATTTCGGCATTGTGAAGAAAATTTGAATATTTCTTGTTAACTCAATGAAAAAACAAAAAAAAAATCTTTTCTACAGCTTCAGTTCAGTTTAACTGTGAATTTAATTTAAAGAATTTTTTAAAGATTTTTTATCAAGTTAAAGTTCAAAAATCTTCATTTATTATTATGACATAACAAGCTTTATCAACATTTTGACACACTCGAAATATCATAAGAAAAAACTTTGAAAAGAAAAAAAAAGAATCCTTATTACTTTCGTCTTCTTTTTTTTGATGTTAGTAGAACATGAAAATTGTTCTAAATATTAACAAGGTGAAAAACTTTGAAGAAATTTCTGTAACTAAGTGAACTCGCGAAAATGATAGCAAAAATGAACGTTGAATCGATGACTTTTGTAAATGTTTTATTTCAGTCTTATAAAGCATTATCCAGTGAGAAATTCAGTCCGGAATTTTTTAATATTTCCCCCGATCCGGACTAAATGTAGTCCGGCGGCCGTCCTATCCGGCCAAATTTCCATATAAAAAAACTAACATTTTCCGGAATTTTCACATTTTTTCTAATATCCGGACTCCGGCCGCCGGACTAAAATTTTTTGATATTTTCAAGTCCGGCGGCCGGCTAAAAAAAATTTTTCTCACTGGGTAATTCTCACAAAATTGATCATAAACGATATCCATAGCGTTATTTAGGCTTTTCTATAAATAAATGAGATTATTTCTGGCTCTAGCGCCATTAATAAAATATTCTTAAATTTTTAACGTGTTTCTCGCTAGCTTGTTATATTGGAAAAGAACGAATGAAATTAAAGAGGTTCTCAGTCAAGTTACAGAGGCAAATTTTAAATATTTCAGTTCCGTTACAAATAACATGAAGATAATCTTAATTCAAATACAATAATGTTTAATGCCTGGTAATCCAGACAGAAAAAGCGACAGTTGGAATTTCGAAAAATTCAAACTGAATTTCATGAATATTTTGATAGTTGCACATCCTTTTTCAAAAATACAAAGTTTAAATTTCTTTATTTATCTTGCTTTCTAGTTAATTTAAAGTGAAGAAAATTAATTAGGAACGAAAAATAACTGTGTTTGTAAATACAGAAAGGAATTTAATATTTTAAATTTAATATTTTATAAATGAAATTTTTTGTTTTCGAAAAAAAATTTTACGCGTAGTTGTGTACCACCAACAATTCCGAAAACCTTATTTGACCATTATTTTTGTTGATCTGGACTACCAGGGTTGAATGTAAAATAGCTAATGTTCGGTTTGATCCGTACCAAATTTCAATAAATTTTTTTTTGTTTGTAAATTAATGAAAAATTTATTTAAAATGTAAAAAAGATTTTACTACTGCAAGAGGAAGCAATTCTATTAAAATTTTCAGAGCCTGAAGTCGCCTGTTTGAAGTACGTCGGAGAGTATTTTTCGACCTTAACCAATCGGGCTGAAATTTGGCATAGTTATTCTGCTAGTTATTAGTGAATTTTGTTGACCATTCCCGAATTTTGTCGGGTACTCTTTCCTATGGTTCCAGGGGTCAACATGCTAGGCAAAAGTGGGTAATCTCCAACGTACTTCCACTTTTTTCAGTCGGCGACCTATCGTAATCTTGGTCATTTTCAACATTTTAAACCTTTATTCGCATCTACGAATTATGTCGAAATTTTGTCGAACATTAGTTTCCACTAAAAACTTTTACAAAAAATTTTTTATAGTTGCATATGAAATTCTTGAATTTCAATGTTTACTCTGTTATCACCTTCAAGAGTAACTTTCCTTTGAATTAATGTTTTGCTTTTATTTTGAGTAAGACTTCTTTTTATAATTGCTTTCTAAAGTGTCACATTGTAAATATCAACAAATAAGTCAGAAATTTTAATTTGTTTTTTAAACAAAAGCTCTTTAGGCTTATTCACCTTTCTTTGTGTGCATGTTTTGATGCTTTTCTCATTTCTCATCTTCTTCTTCTTGCTAAAAATGTGCTTGACTAAAATGTTTTACATATTCATTTTGCAATCTTTCGTTCGCTTCCTATTGTTATCACATTCTTGTTTTGTGTGTGTGTGTGTGTGAAGATGAAATGCTTGTTTGTGAAATGAAAGAATTCGCTTGAAGGAATTCGAATGAGATGAATTTTCTTGCTTTCTTCAATTTCTGTGATTTAAATTTTTTTCTCTCTTGTTTTCTTGCTTCCAAATGATTTAAGATTAAAATTTAAGGATGAAAGTTGTCTGTCTCTAAAGTTTTTAATAGTTTTTTGCTAGAAATTTAAACGAATGTGATTCATGGGGATTGCAATTTTTTCTCTCTTAAGATGTGATGCTAAAACCTCATGAAGCAGAAGAAGCTTAATTAAAAAAGTAGAAGAAATGAGAAAGAGTGTAAATGTGAGAAAATGAAAATCAACATCGTAAAATTTTTTCTTCTCTTTTTCTTTAAGAAGTAAAATTTTGTAATTTAAATTATTAATTGTTGCGAGATTGAGCTGAAGAATTGCTAATCGAATTTTTTTATGATACTTGCAAGGAGTTAAAACTATTGATAGCGAAAACAGAGTAACCATTGAAACACAAAAATTTTAGATGAAATTAACAAACTTTTTATTTTATTTTGTTAGATTTCCCCTTAGATATTTGTAACGGAACTGAAATATTTAAATTTCACCTCTTTAATTTGTCTGAAAACCTTTGTTATTTCATTCTATCTTCTTCTATGTAACAAGTTAAAGAACATACAGGAAATAACTTTGCAGTAAAGTTTTGAAATTTTTCAATATTTTTGCATTTACTGCACGTAAACAAAGAAATTTTTTTTCTTATTTTAGTAATAATAATAAGAACTTATATTTTCATTGACGTCCAACTTGTTACAAACACATATAAGTTGACTGATATAGAAATTAACATCTAGGTTTTAATCCTTAATCTGTATTGAAAATGTTGATATATTAATTTCCTAAAAATTTGGAAATGATAAATACGCTATGAAGAAGTTTCCTAAGATAATTTGGCTTAATTAATCCCATCTTTCTGCACTTTTCTGCATTTTTTTTGCGGAAAATAATTTCCCTCTGACAAAATATGTTGAAAATGTAAGAATAATGGATTAATCATTAATGGCATTAGAGCCAAAATTAATCTCATTAGAAAAAAGCTAAATAAGGTTACGTTTCTGATTAAATTTGTATGAATTAAATTTATGCTTTATAGCACTGAAATAATTCATTTGAGAAATTCAGCCTTAATTTTTTGCTACTGTTCTTTGTCAATTCACTTGGATACAATTATTGATGAAAAAATTTGTTTAAAATACAAAAAGTTAATTTCTTTGAATCAACATATTTCATAAAAAAGAACTTCAATTCATTTGACAATAGAAAAGAAAAAATGTTTAAATTGAAATGTCAATAACCCTCTTATCTTATTCATGTGTTATTGATTCACAAGTATTCACTTATCATGTCATCTTTACGAAAAAAAAACTTTATTCAATCGATTTTTCCCTTAAATTTAGTCATGTCAATAAAAAAAATCAATTTCCATGAATAATTTTCGTATAAATAAAAATTTCAAACAAAAAAAGTTTTTATTTATATTCAAAACCGCTTTTTCTTGTTATTTTTGAAATTTTCGTTCCATCACTTTCTTAAAAAGCATTTTATAAACAAAACAAAACAGAAATTGCTTTAAATACCTTAAAAGTTTACTTTTAATACTTTAATGACGAAAATTTTCCCTAAAAATGAACAACCTAAAAAGAAGAAAAAGTTTTAAATGAAATCTTATATGTGCATGTTTGCATAATTTCTTTTCAATTTTTCACCCGTAAAATTAACATTTAAATTGTCTTTGAAATAATTCTTTTGTAAATTCTCTTTTATTTTCAGGTAAATGCGGGAAAGATTACTTTTGCACACATTGAAAGTTTTTATCAAAGGGTTAGAAATCTTTTAAAATCTGTTAACAGATGAAACAGAGCTCGAAGTTGACTATAAATTTGTATGTAAGTCAACTTAGCATATAATTTTTTAATTGATTTCTGGCTCTGTTCAGCTGTTAACAGATTTCGTCTATTAATAGATTCTGTTTTGTTGTTTGTAACCATTCAAAATTAACTCAAAAATTGCTTTTGAAAAATGTGTTGATCTAAGCAAAAATCGATTTCAAAGCTCTAGAGAAAATCTCTAACTTAGCCATCATTGATATTTACACTGTTAACAGTTGTTGCAAAGTTCATGCTTATATTTTTCTTCATGCTTAAAAATCAAATAAAATGTTCTCACATATGCGATATAAATTACAAATATAATATCCAAGCAAGATCTCAATAGTAGACAACATTAGGAAAAATATAAACATTTAAATTTCGCAAAAAAATATTCAAGATTGTATCGACAATGGCTGAGCTGTTAGAGACTCGGCCTAATGAACGTATAGGTCCTAAAATCGATTATTGCTTCTTTCAACAAGTTCAAAAGCAATTTTTAAAATAATTTTGAATGGTAATTTTGTTAACAGATTTCTGTTTTTCCAATCCTTGATGCATCCGTTTTTCCCAAATTATTTCTTTAATTTGAGATAAAATTAATTTAAGTTGCAACCAGGGGGATATACACGGTGGCGAAAGTGGCGAAAAAATGTATGAGAAGTGGCGAATTTATCGCCACCGTGTCTATCCCCCTGGTTGCAACTAACTAAACTCAACTAAATTTTTATCGATTAAAATTTAGTTGATTTTTACTTATTTGTAAAATGATTTCGGACTCTGTGATTTTTGAATATCTGAATTTTAAATTTCGAAAATTGCAAATTTCTTTTCCTTATTCAATATCATTTTAAATGTGTATAAAACAGCATTTAACAGAAACAAATATTAATCACCATAATTTCTTCTCGATTTTATGCCGCTTATCTTTCTCTCTTGTGAGTGTAAATGTGTGCAAATGAATTATGATCTCAAAATGAATAATAAAATTAAAGCACAGAAACATTTAGTATAGGTGAAATGGCATTAACTCATGTGTTGCATTTGATAACATAAATCATCTTGAAGAAGTAAAAGAAAATTAAATTTTTTAATATTTAACGGATTTTTTTAAATTAAGAAAATTTTTTTAAAAAATAAAAATACGTTAATTTTGAAAATTTATTATTACTTTCACACTATCATAAGATAAAGTGAAAAAGATGAAAAATAAAATTTATGACACTACCCATTTCTCCATAATTCATTATTTACAACTTCAAAGGAAAAAAAATAATTTCTTGCTTTACTCGCTGATTCATAAATTTACCATGCTTTCGCTCTTTCTCTCATTTTTTTAATGATTGTAGAAGTGGATAAGGCATTGCATGGGGTACAAGTAAGAGTAAAAGAGAAAAAATTGCCAGAAGTTAATTTAACTTGTTGATGCGGTAAATTTCATTATGTTCACGTCTATCAGTAAAAATATGAAGATAAAATCAACATGCTAATTTATTCAATCTCACTCGATAGGTAAAATAATCAATATTTGATCAATTCAAGAAGAAATAGCGAATTTATTTTGACATTTAAAGTTAATGTTTAACTTTCTTGTCTTTTAAAAGCTTTTACCTTTTTTATTTTTACATTTGGTAAAATTTTGCTGAAAACTTTTGATATAAATGTTTGCATTAATTATTTTCTAATGAGATTGCTACTGAATATTTATATAAACTTAGTTTTTTAATTTAAATTGTGTAGGCTTACAAGTCTACTATTTTTAAATAAATACCAAAATAGTGACAGATCAGTAAAAATATTTTCCATTTTTCAAGCTCGCCTATTGACAGCAGAGTTAGAGTACTTACTAGAAAGCTTTTATAAAAATTTTAGGGTTCGGACTTGCATGCATGTAGTCAAATAAATGCGCATGTATTTTGTCAAGTTGCATGCAAGTTGATTTACTTGAAATCGTCTCTAATTCGTTCAAATTTTATTTATATTGGGCAAATCTTGGTCAAATTTCAATAAAAGTCAATGACTCTTAAGTTCACCAAAAATTTGACTCAATTAAATAGAATCTGAATGAATTAGAGACGATTTCAAGTAAATCAACTTGCATGCAACTTGACTACATACATGCAAATCCGAACCCAAAAAAATTTTTGATTGAGATTTTCAGTTGATTTCCAAGGTATTTTGTAACGAAAAAATCAGGTTAAGAAATATTCTCCTTGAACAACTAGTCTAAAATTCTCTGCCGAAAAATTATTCACAACATACCAAGGTAGGGACAGTACCAAAAAAATTTTTTTATTTTTTAAGCTCGCCTACTGACATTAAAAAAGTTAGTACACCAACTTTTACTAAAAAGCTTTTGTAAAACTCTTAAATGAGCTGAATTTTCAGTACAATTTGTTTAGTTCTAACAAATTTCTAAATACAAAGCATAAAAATAAAAGTTTGTTTGCAAAATACCTTGAAAATCAACAGAAAACCTCAATCAAAATTTTTTTATAAAAATTTTCTAGTAAAAGCTAGTACCCTAACTTTTTTTTACTGGCAGTAGGCGAGCTTGAAAAATAAAAAAATTTTTTGGAACTGTCTCTACCTTGATAAAAACATAGTCGAAAAAATTCGGCTACAAAATTTTCATAGAAAATTTGTTCGGTAGCGAAAAAAATTCGGCTAAGAAAAATTTCTACTAGGAACAAATTCCTAGCCGAAAAAACTCGGCCCATCGTATGGACTACAATCGCAGCTTTAATTTATCATATTTACAAGGCCTGAGAACTCTTTGATATTTTTGATATCGCAATTTTCTCTTTTACTAAAAGTTCTAAAAACAATTTTAATAGCTTAAAAGAATGCGACAAGCTCAAGGAGATAAAATCTAAAAAGACTGCATGGCTTCGTGTTATTGTTTTTAAACTGTTTTAGTAAAAGTTTTTTCCAAAAAAATATCAAAAGAGTTCTTAGGCCTTGCATATTTATGAATAAAAACTGCTGTTTAAGCGTAAAATTTAGTAATTTAATTTAAGTTTTGATTTTTCAACAAAAATGTCTTTTGGTTTGCTTCTTCATTAAGGTAAGAAAAAATTTTCTCATTAAATATTTAAAGCACTTCTCAACATGTGTTTGTATTTCCGCCTAAGAGCAATTAATTCATAAGACAAACAGCTGTAATATGATTTATGAGCAACGACATTTTCTCATCTTAAGCTGTAATGTGCGGTCGAACGAAAATTCTCATAATAGGATTATTGTGTTGCCTTTGATCTCAATTAGAGATAATTAGAAGACAATTGAGTGAGCAATTTCTCTCATATAAATAATTTATAGCTTTGTAAATAACAAAAAAAAATCAATAAAAGTGTGTTTGAGTTGCAGAAAACTGACGTCGCATTTAAATGTCAATTCATGCAACAGCAAACACACTTTGATAATTGCTCTTCATTTTATTGCATGTTTTTGAAATCATCGCAGTGTGAGTTCAATTTAAAGTTTTACTAGAGTAAAATGATCAATTTCTGCTCACTTCATTGCTTCATTTGCTCTATTTTATTTATTGTTTTCAAAAATACGCTACAAAAATCAAAATAATTTAACAATTTATGTGTTTTAAGCTCTCCAACAATTATTACAGAATGTGAGATAAAATTTTATGGAAAATTCATGTAAATTTATTTGTTTGTTTGTTAAATGCCTGGGGGCCCAACAGAATTTTTTTCTGTTAAATTTTTTAAAATTTAAATCAAATTTTTTGCTACTTCCCCTAAAAAACTACAACAATTTTTTGAATTCTATATGACCGTTATATTAAAGCATTTTATATTACTATATTATGACAGAAATTTAGTTATAAATCAATGAATTTGTGTTGAAAACGTATTGAAAACTTCGATACATTTTGTATTTACCCTAAAAAACCCAAATAATCAATGAAAATAAAAATTTTCAAATTTTTCAAATAGAACCGCATGTTTTTAACGGTAGTATTTATTTTGAAATAGCCACCAAAAATGCGCGCCAATTCAAAATAGCCACCTTAACGGTCTGTTGGGCCCCCAGGGTTAAATGTTGTTGAAAAACTTACTAAAAACAGTTAATTTTTTGAATAAACACAAAATCATGTCAATTATGATGAAAATTTTAATTAAGCGAAAAAAACTTTGAACTTTTATTGAAAAGAAAAATATTTATTTAAAAATTTTCATAACCTTGATTAACTCAACTCATTGCAGCAGAAATAAATTGTAAAATTAATTATCCTGCCTCAGTGAAAAACAATTAAATGCAAAAATGTTGAATAAATCCTGCATTGCGGTGTCATTTTTTTTAATTATTAATTTTGTTAAAAGCTGAGCTTATTAATTGAACACATTAAGTAATTAACGAAAACATTAAAATTAATTTAATTTCACTCACAACTTTTTTTATCAATCTGACTAATTTGCAATTATTTTATATTATATATGCAATTATTATTCATAAGTTTGGTCCTATCATAAGTATGCGTGGTTTTTTAGTTTGATAAATTTGTTATGAAATCTCATAAAAACTTAACATATATCTATTGAAAACGATTAAATATGTAATTTAACTATTATATAGCACTTCACTATAAATAATTAATCAGTATTTTATACAAAATCACCATTTTTCTTCTGCAAAACAAAAAATTTCGCAATATTTTCAATCACTTATTTTTCACTTATTCACTATCTTTTCTCTTCTGAAGTGATAAATTCCACGATTTGAATTCAAACTTAAATTTTGTTATTAAGCACACATTCATATATTTCAACAAGTTTATAAACACA
>JACWBX010002909.1:0-28218 GCA_014622435.1 Polypedilum pembai
ATAGTTTTTTAAATAATATCAACTATCAAAAATTAAACTATCAAAAAACTATCTTGATAGTTTTTCTACTATCAAAAAAACTATCAAAAACTATCAAGATTAAAACTATCACGCTGATAGTTTTTTGAATAATATCAACTATCAAAAAGTTGACTATCAAAAAACTATCATGATAAAAAAAACCATCAATTTGACAATCAATTGATTTTTTTCAATCACTATCATGATTTTTCCCTCTCCTTGCTAATAAATATTGTAAATTTTAAAGGGAAAATAAAATAAAAAATTTTTAATAATAATTTTATTATACATAAAATTATACCTACTTGTAATTGGATGCAGTTGTTTAATTTCATAAAAATTTTATAACTTACACAAAATTTACCATTTCTTGAATTTTTATTACACTCTTCTCTTTAAATATGTTTAATTTACACCATGATAAACACAAAAACTTTTTTGTTACAAAAATCATGTTCACACAAGCAGAATGAGTTATTATCACGCTCCATGTACATGTTTTCATGACTCAATTTCATACTCATTGAATTAAATTCAATATCGGATTCATTTCTTTTTGCAAAAGTAGCTGCTATTGTAGTGACATCAAACTTAACAATTATTTTCACTATTCAATTTTCGAATTATAAAAAGCCATTGAATCTGCAAAAATTAAAAATTTTTGATTCGCCGAATCGTCTAATTGAATTGGGCCATCAATTAGCATTAAAAAAGTGCTCTTTTTTATTTTATCAATTCCGTCATTCATAGCATACACTCACGAATGATTGAAATTTTGTAGGTTTCATCTGAAAAGTATACAAAATGATTTCAGGTTTTTGTTTTCACTTTCATTTGTAAATTTTTTTATTGCTTCTTTATGTTCATTGTTGCTTTACATTTTTCTCATGCTTTTTATGACTTCAATAATTGAAGATTTTTTCACACATTCAGTTGTCAACAAATAGACAACTTTTCAATGGAATTTTCTAAAATTCCTCTTAAATGAAAAAAAATTTTAATTTTTTTCTTTAAAGAGCCTGCATATAATTGAAATATTTTAAACTTTTTCGACATTAAAAAAATTAGGTATTTCTTTAACAGTGGTGCATACTGATTTTTATACTATGAATTTAAATGAATAAATCATTTTAACGCCTAAATGAGATTTACTTTAAACAAATTTATCATTGTCAGATAGAAAATCTTATTCGTCACAGTATCTTTTCAGTTTCATTTAAAATCTGCAAACAAAGCGACATTAAATGGTTTATTTTGATAAAGCAAACACGTTGTATACGTTACACAACGTAAAAAGTCTCACTAATCATCTCAACATCTTAATCTGCTTACTTAACAGTGCAAAATTTTATATTCATACAGTAGCAAATATTGCAAAATTTCAATTTTCATCAGCAATCAAGTGAATTTTCGTGTATGATTAACGACTTTGAAGAGAGAAGGAGAAATAATGAAATTTGCTAGTTCATCTAAAAGCAATTCATATAGACATGACTGTATGCAAAAAGAGAGAAGATGCTGATGAAAATTGATTTTGCTTCAATCCAGAGTTGAAAATTTAAAAATTCTTATTGAAAAACTACAAACCAAAAAAAAATCTTAATCCCAATTCTGAATTTTCTTAAGAAATCTTTCGTATATTACTATTATTTTCATGATGAATCATTTCATTATGCTCATGTATGAGACTATTTATATTCAATTGTTGTTCATATATTTTCACAAATCCCACATTTATGAATATAATCCGATGGAATAACATCAGATGAAACTTGCCTATCTTTCAACAATCATTTTCTATATCTATCTTAATCTTCTTCTACTTCTTCTTATATCACACTCATTTCTACAGTTCATTCAATAAACGTGGAAAAAAATTTGCATATCAATTGTAAAGCTCTATTTTCATCTTTATTGAACATCACGTCTAAAATCGACAATAGACAAGCATCTGTTGTAACCAAACATTTTAAATGCAAATACATACAATGTGAAATATGAGCCGATTGCATACATGCAATTTATTTCAAAAGCATAGTAAAATAATCAAAAACGTGAAACTCATTGAAGCATAATTGATGGTATTCGTTGTTGCCATCCTATAATTTTCAAAATCCATTGACTTTGCAATAAAAAATGATATGACCATTGTTCATTTATGAGAGCATTGTGGTAATTTTAATTAGATATTAAATTGATAATTGACCACTACTGCTGTAACTGACTTTTGTATTTTACTGTAACATAATCCTTGAAGCGAAAATCCATACACAAGTTTCTTCCGATAAGTGGAAATAAATAAATCATAATGCGCTGTCATTTGTAGCTAATAATTAATTAAACAACAAAGACCTCCTACTGAGGTACATTTTCTGCACATTAAGGCGTCTAAGCATCTTCATCACTACGAGATTCAACAAGCTATTAAAACATAATTTTTAATTCCCCATTAATAGTTTATTGAACTGCGCCAAACCAACAGTCAACCTTGATACTCGTTAAAATATACACCATTGGCCGAAGCTCAATAAAAGATTCAACACTGTCGCACATTCTTTGAATTATGACGTATTGATATTTGTACTGGCTCAAGTTCAAGATTGTGATTCTTTCAATTTAATGCTTATTTACTGCAAATAAACACATTCTAAAATTGAAAAAATTTCAATTGAAGTGAGATAGACCACACATACACAGCATGATGCGATGCAATTAAAATCATTCCGTACATGAAGTTAATGAGAGTTGCATTCTAATGACACAGTTACTACACACAATATAAAAATTAATCATAAAAAAGTTGAATAGCGACAATAATGTAGTAAGGGCAAGTTATGTAATTCACAACTCAATATTAATTAAACGTGGAGAAAAAGTATTTCAGACATGCATGTAAAGTATTAATTTTGATCACCTACAATGACCTAAAAAATTATTTCGATGCAAGTGAGATTGATTATACAATTAATCTCTTAAAAAAATCATTTTGCCAATTCTTAATCTTTCAAATTCACTGACCTAGTAACTTATATTATCAACTTGCTGAACTCTACAATGTGATTATAAACGTATTAAAGAATGCAAGTATGACTACCAACAATTTATTTTTCATAAAATAAAACTTTTATCATCATTTGCCATAAATGCATCAAAACACATGTAGAAAAGCAATAAAATTTGTTACAAAGTCAAAATATATAGTTGAAAGGCAACTGACTTTGCACGAGATAATAATTAATCATTTATGCCAGCATTTTGTCTTGGTGAGTAGGAGGCGATAGAGAAATGTTTATGCATGATTGGTCATAAATTATTCATTTCACACGCGCTGGACATGGGTTTGAGGTTGAAGGCAACATCACGAGTTTGATAAGAATCTTTCATACCGCAATATCTTTCAATTCATTCGCTAAAACTAATCAATCTCCTTTCACTCGAAAACATTTTAACGCCTTCATTGATTTTGACAGGAAACCAATGCATTTATTAATACTCAACAAACATTTCACTCTAGCAGTAAATTCTTTTTATAAGTTTAGAAATTAAAATGCACAATGATGTCATTGAAAACACGAACTATGTAACGGTTATTATATTTTGAAATATTATAGTAAGTTGTAAAGTTCTGTACTAAAAATTTTGATCTAAAAGTTAATATTTAAAACATAAAAGAATTTTTAAAAGGCTTATAAAACTAATAATTCTAAACTTACCGTGTTCCTTCTATTATAAGAGCCGAATCTATCATAAATCAAAACAAAACTGAGCAAAAGACTCTTATTCTCGAATATAAGAACCGGTTCTTAAATTAGAGGGTACATGGTAAATTTTCTACCAACAACTGGTTAAATTTCCTGTTTGTGTTTTATGCCAATAAAATCGGTTTTTTCAACTGGACTATATAGAAAAGTGGAAAATTCTCGTTTAGCAAAAAATTTGCACAAAATAAATATAGCAACGCGAATTTCGATTGAAAAGAAAAATATTTGCTTCTGGTTTTGGCATAGAAGTAAAATATTCATGTAAAAATGAATTCCTTTGACTCTACACCATGAAATTACGTTTTGGTTTACTTTTATGATGCTGATACGACTCTATCATCTTTTTTCAAAGGCGAGCTCTTTTTCTTTTTGTCAATTCAGGTATGTTCGTTTTCACACATGCAAAACGATGCTATTTGAATAACAAAAACAATTTTCTCACCTGCGGAAATGGAGAAAAGGCTTTTCCTTTGTTCCTTTTTTGCAAAAAAGAATGCGGAGTGTGAAATAATGATTTTCATGCCTGAGGTGCCTTGAAGTGCAGACAAAAATCGAAATAGAAACAGAAACTCATGAGAGTCTGTAATTGCATTTTATCATAACAGCAACATATAGCTATTACAGTTTGCTTGTTTGTGCACAAAAAGTACAGCATCATAAAACATTTTCATAAACACATAATGCTGCTACTGCTGCTCTTGTAATGGCAAAAGACAAGGCAATAAAATTACACATCGAAACTTTAACACAGAAGTTTCTATCTTGAGCAGTTGAAAAGATGATTAAATGTCGCCATTCAATGTAAATAACAATTATTTTTATCATGGATTATGAACAGTAATAAGCATCATAGACAATTCTTAAGCACATACACACGAGTGTTCATGATGATATCATAAATAATTGAGTAGATAAGAATATGTGTGTTTGTTTACAGGAGATGGAAAGAAGCAACAGATATTAGCATCAATGTTTAACATAATAATGACTTTTTGTGAAGGAGGATGAGATGGCAAAAATAAACTCATAATTGTTAATTTGATAACAATGAATGTGAATGATTATTATTGAAATTCACCATATTATGTATCTCACGTGGTAACCGTTAAAACTTATTTTGCTATAAAATTGTAAAGCTTTCACCATGGTTTTTTAGCTTTTAACATGATCAGATTAATGTGGTGAAAATTAATTCAAAATTTTTAGTTTAAGCTTAAGTCTTTAATTCGAATAATTAGAAGAAAAAGGAAAATTTTTCTTCATTCAATTTTATCATTATTCCAAAATCTTCAATTTGTGAAAGCAAAAAAGCAAAGCATGCATGAAAAATCAATTATCACACAGCAGAAAAACTTTTCGTTCTTTTGTTATTTTCTTCATTTATTGTTCATCCTTCCCAAAACAGAAATGTGTAATGCTTATTCTTATTGAGAACAACAGCGTGTTTGGTATTTATCGTAAGTCATTCTTCCTCCCTGTCGAGGCTTGAAAAAAGAACAACAAATTGGATTTAATGTAAAAGTAAGGATAATTTTATTTTGCCTCAAAACATATTTCCTTTCTTCCTAAGCATGAGTGTGTGTGCGGTTTGGAAATGAAAAAGTTTCCCTCTCTTTCTGTCATGACATTTAATTAGAAAAATAATCGTGAATGAATCTTGAAACTTTTTTTCTCTCTCATTTTTTTTGCTTGTTTCGCTCTTTCTACCCCTCATGTATATGACTTGTCGTGCATTAAATATAAACATATACAGACAAAAGTAGAATCAAATACATGAGCAGATACAGCTTAAAGCAATACAGTAAATTTATATTTGGATTAATATTTACAATATGTGTTTATAATATTATATACATGCATGAGAACGAATTATAATAAAACAAAACTGTCATGACATAAACAGCTGATGTAAACGTGAATAAAAATTTTCTCTTTTTAAAAATATAAATTAAAATTTTTTATTGCTGTTTAAAAATAGAAGCTTGAAATGTTTTGACACATCAAAGCTCTTTTTCTCACTTAAAATGTTAAAAGCTTTAATATTTTCCGTGGGTTCAAATTTATTTACTTTTTTGAATTCAAAGGTGTTAAAAGAATCATTTCCAATTTCAAGATCTGTCAGCTCAATAATTTTTAATTTTACTTTTGAATGACTTTAACTTGTTCTTAGAAATTCTTGTAATAATATAAATTTGATATTTCAATCTCTTGCGGTTATGCAAATTTTAAATAAAACCCAAATAATAGAGTAGAGCTTTATTTCCGTAAACAGTAAAGACCACAATTTAATTAGTTTAACAAGGATACGAGTAAAAAGCTATATAGCATTGGATTTGTCTTCCTATTTTAATTATACCGAGATTGTTTATGAAAAAGAAAAGAAAGATTTCATCCAGACTTTAAAATTCTAAAGAATTTTATGAATTTAAGCTTTTCGTTGCTTCCTGTAAATCTCATAACTTAATGAGATCTTGTAAGATTTAGATGATAATGAATTTATTTTTATAAAAGAAGAAATTCTAAATTTACTTTTTTTACATTGATACCTTTATCAATTATATAAAATTAAAACTAGTTCGTTCTTGATTGAATTGAAAATAAAATTTTAAAAATTTCAGAGCTGCATTCAGTAAAACAAAAAGGGGAAATACAAACACAATTAAAGAAAAAGATTTTTTAAAATAAAAAATTTCGTGAGAGTTAACACGGGCACGCGAGTATTCAAGAGAGTGAGCGAATGAAGGAGAATATGAGCGGCACAAGAAAGACACAACATAAAGAAAAAGATTGTAATATCGCTTATCCCACCACCACCAGATTGCAGTGAAAGCGAATTTTTCATATAAAAGAGCTTTCGTTTGGTGTTTTTCGGTTTTATTTCTTTTAAAACAACCGAGTCTATCACATTGCCACGGTGCACACGTGGACAAAGTGATTAAATCTCCTTTTTCGTGGCTAAAGCTGCTGCGGTGTGTTTGTGTGTGAGTGACAGTGAGACATTCTGTTCCATAAAAAAGTACATAAAAATAGAGAAAGAAATAAATAAAAATTTTGACCCTGACATAAAATTACATAAGTGAGAGCACAACAAATTGTATAAAAGAGAGAAAGAAAGAAATAAAGTCAGGAAGTGAAATATAATTGCACACACGATAGCCTTGTGGGAGTCGCGAGATAGTTATTTTTTTGTTGTTTTGTTAGTTTTTACCAATTAATATTATAGAGAAATAAAAATAAAAGTCAATTAGGCACAATTGTGATGGCGTTTAAACAATTAGGAATTTTATTACTGTTAGTGATAGTATCAAGTAAGTAACTTTAATCGTTAACCAATTTTATTGCCAATTGTCTGCAGTGCCTTTCGAAGGAATGAAACAATTTTACCATTACTGTCGCTCTATATAACCTGCTTGCATGCTCCAAGTCATGTCTCTTTTTCTCGCTCGCGATCTTTGTCTGCTTTTATGTAACATATTTACAGAGAGACATACCATAAAATGATATACATACTCATAGCTTACCTTGTATATTGAAAGTGAAATGCTTTTTAATTCTATTATTAGTTAATAAAATTATATCAAAAAAACTTGTCTATGCGCGCAACTAACTACTGCCTTATTACATTCATTCATTTGCTCACTTTGCACTGCATTGACATGCAATATTTGATAAAAAAAATTGCAATCTTGTACTTATTTACACTTTATGTAAATCAATCGGGCATGAACAGAGTCTTAATTTATACAGCACACACATGTATGCATACGAGAAGAAATCTGTTGTCACTATGGACAAATTTTTGTATTTTACGGATTTGTGACGCCATGAACAAAGATATTTTGGCTTTTGCATGAGATGACAATAGAAATTCGTTGTGAAGAGAAATTTACTAAATAACTCTGAAAATAATGATATTGCTAGTTAATGATCTTATTAAATGAACATAATATATGTTTTCTTGATTTCCTGAAACTTTTACCATCTATGCAAATTCGACTTCGCGTGCAGAGTTCATTAGAATCGTAGAAAATGTAGGAAAAGTTTTCAAATTATTTTTTATAGTCTGCAGGCTACAAAACTTATCATCAACTCTTTCTCTGAAGTTTTCTGCTCTTTGCTAATATATAAAATTAAAATGTCAATGAGACTTGTGTTTCCACATTTTTACTTAATTTATAGTTCTACGGTAAACACTAACTCCAGACTTTATAAATCAAAAAAAAAAATTTCGTGTGCGATTTTTAACTTAGCAACAAGGTGAAATTATGATTTAAGGGCTATGTATTGTGAGATAAATTCAAATCAATTCAGATAGCTTACTGTCTTAAAATATTCAATAAATTTAGAAATTCATAAGCTTAGTCAATCGATGCTTTTCCTAAAAATAGACAATTTTTCTTCTTCTAAATCTTTCAACAACCAGCAATAAATTTCTTCATTAAAAATCAATTTAAGCTTAAAGCTCAATTGCAATTGAAATTGCTTATGCGAGATTTCAACATGTAAAAAAGATAGAGAAATATTACTTCGGCAATTTACCATAGCTACAGTAAAAAATAAGCCGCGTTTTAACACTCTAGAGTGAAATAAAATTTGCATTTGCCCAGATTTTATGTAAATTCAAGCACTAGGCTGACACATATTTTTGAAGCATTCATACAATCCAATATGAATTTTTAATCGTACGTCTATTCATCGTTCAGCTTTCAAAACACCGCAAAAAAAAACTTGATCTTGCACACACAAAAAACCGTAAACTTTAGGCCAGCTCTGCTTTTTTCGCAATTTATAGTCACAAAAAAGAGACCAATAAAATGAAGAAGAAACATCAATATATGTGATGCCTTTCAACCTTTAAATCATGAAATTGAACAAGAGAGTGAGAAAAATATACACAAAATTTGAAATATATAAAAATGTGTGATAGTAAACACTCATGAATTAAAAAACGAGTTTTTGCCATCGTACCTGCACTAACTATGTAGCTTGTTATATCAATCAGTAGCAAGGTGCTCGAAAGCCGATATATTTTAATTATACAACTGTCTAGTTATCAATTGTTGCGTGATTATCAAAGCAATGGCCATTTTGCCACGATTTTTTACACTTCCTTTTGCTATTGACACAGCCATAGTCATATATCCTTTTCGCAAAAAAAACTCATGTATAGGAGTTTTTCAATTGTCCCACACACAAAAATACACAAAACAACTACCGGTAGTTTATATACCATATTTTCTCCACCGCTATCGAACGATTGCAAAATTCCAAACACTATAAATGCGAATGCGGCTTGTACTTGCTATTATTGCTCAATTCAAGTTACTCATTTCATGACATTTTCATTTCCGTCATATCGAGAGCAGCAATTTTATCTCTCGCACTCTATATTTTTTGCATGTATATATAAACTATCCATATTCGCTCATGCAGTCATATAAATGTCATAATTTATTAGGACATGCATATGACTGAACCTTTATAATTGAATTTTCAGTACGAGATGAGCAATTTCAATTACCTGCATTTTGTTTGTTCCAATGACCGTGATTAATTTTCTATTTCGATGAATCCTAATAAATGTTTTCATGAAAAACCAAAAAGTTTAACTTCATAAAAATACAATTTCATTTGCTTCTCTTTTCCACCAGTATAGAAACAAATTTTTTTTTCAAATAAAAGCTCTCAAAGGCAAAAGTTTGTGTCTGCATATTAAACATAAGAACATTTTGGATTTAATTAAAAGTACTTCGTATCTAAATGTCTGTGAATACCAATATCTGACCTTTTTGTTTCAATTTCATGCTCATCACTCTTCTCTGTATCTAAAAGAGATGTTTACTGATTGATTAGATCCATTCATCTGTATCACTACTGTGCATAGTCTAAAAGTCGAAACTTTTCAATTTTATCGACATCAACTCCCTTCTGATTCAATATAAAACAAAACTAATTTCAATTAATTGAAAAAACAACTCAATAAGTCAATTTTACTAACGTTTATTTGTTACTGTCAAGAATTAGATAGCAAAGTACCAACAATAATTCTTTATTGCACAATGTATAATATGCCTTCAAGAGAATTGTGAAATTCCTTTCGAATGCTACTTTTTAAGTCGACATAATGGTGAAATAGTGAACAAGTTTTAAAAAGAAAAATTTCATGGTTTAATAATTTGTATTAGAGTTTATTGTTCAGTGAAAAATGTTGGTCAGTTGGTAAAATTTCTTGCATGAAAATTGACATTGTTTATTGAGGAACATGAGATTGTATTTCGATAGTAAATTAAATTTTTGCCATAAAAACTTCATTCATTTTTCAATTAAATGAGCTTTAAATACTAACACTTTGCAAGTCCATGGTCAATGAAGAAATTCGTTTCATTTCTCTTCCAAAACATTGTGCTTTTCTCATTGGCATATCGAATGAAGTGTAAATTTCACAGCAGCCGTGCATACACAAGTAGAAAGTTCAAAAACGTGCAGAGATTGCGTAATTATGTCGGTCAGCTTTCGAGTACACATTCATTATTCTTTTTTAATGCTCGAGACTATATTGATAACATGAACGGAACTATAAAACGTTCAATTACGATCTTCACATACGCTCATTAATTGATTATCCAATTGCTGCCAATGAATTATGAAACAGCCTTCTTTAGATAATAATAGCAATGCACAATAAACACCGAAATTATGCCACACATACATTAATGTTGGTCTCGAATGAGAGAGAAAGAAAAATATATGAAATACAAACAAGAGCGAAGTAATATCGAAGTTAATTTTATTAAAGCTAAATGGGTGTCAAAGTGAAAGCCAGACGCAAATATCTCAATAGCTATTTCATATCATTTCCAAAAAATACAAGCGACATTTGTTTGTGCATAGAAAAAGAGAGTAAAGGTGATGAAGAAGAAGCGACAGCGACTGAAAGTGAATGTTAATGATGTTGATGACGAAATGTTCGATTGGACTTGATTTTGAAAAAAGAGACTACGCGTGGAATTGATTTTATCTATAAATTAATTTTAATTTTCAGCAAATGCCGTTCGAGTGAAACGACAGAGCGATGATAAGGATAAGAAAACTTCAGAAGAATACGAACAAGAACTATGTAAAGACAAAGACGCAGGCGAATGGTTTCGTTTAGTGGCAAATGAAGGAGATGCATGTCGTGATGTTATTCAGTGCACGACTTCAGTAAGTCAAAAATAAAAAATAGATTTTCGTCAATAATCATATTTTCTCATTTCACTTGCAGGGTCTTCAAGCTATCCGTTGCCCAGCTGGATTATATTTTGATATCGAGAAACAAACGTGCGATTGGAAAGATGCTGTCAAGAACTGCAAGCTGAAGAACAAAGAACGCAAAGTTAAGCCACTTCTCGTCACAGATGAGCCACTATGTCAGGATGGATATTTGGCATGCGGCGATGGTAACTGTATTGAACGTGGCCTCTTCTGCAATGGCGAAAAGGATTGTAATGATGGCTCTGATGAAAATTCATGTGGTAAGTTTAAATTCAACAAATTTAAATGCAATTACTTTTCTTTATCTGTCAGACATAAATTTCTTAATAAATATCATTTATTAACTAACTTATTCTTTAATAAATTGATATGAAATAGAGAGAGAAAATTTTTACGACTTTATGAAATTTCTATGTGAATATCACATAACTCATGACATTTAGATTCTTTTTCTATCAATTTTCGCCAATATTGAACATAACAAATGACATTTTAACTCTTACTTTGCAGTAAATATTGAGCAATAAATCATGCATATAAGACGATGACGAAGAATGAATCTGAGGTTTTTATAGACATTATAGAAATTTATCTGCATTGATATTGAGAGTTATTGCATATTTATTTGCTTAAGACGAAGATGAAAGTGCTTAAGGTTGAATGCACAACAAATGAAGCAAATCAATTCAATAAGTCACATTTTAACGCTCTATTTGCTTTTATTCCCAATAGACATTGACAACGACCCAAATCGTGCACCACCATGTGACCCAGCTGTTTGCGTCTTGCCCGACTGCTTCTGCAGCGAAGACGGTACAACAATTCCAGGTGATTTGCCAGCAAAAAACGTTCCTATGATGATCACAATCACTTTCGATGATGCCATCAATAATAACAATATCAACTTATACAAGGAAATTTTCAATGGCAAACGTAAGAATCCAAATGGCTGTAACATCAAGGCAACGGTGAGTTTGTAAAACGCCTTTTGAGACTAATCGGGTAGAAAATTTAATTAATCTGTTTCTTTCTCCCCACACAGTTCTTTGTATCACATAAATACTCCAATTATTCGGCCATTCAGGAAATTCACAGACAAGGACATGAAATCGCAGTGCATTCTATTACGTAAGTTGCTGTTCAATGAACATATTAACTTAATTCAATCTTTTTCTTCTGAGCAATTTTTATTTTCCAAATCTTAAAGATTAAAGCAAGTAATGATTTAAAAACTTTAATTCAATTCAGGCACAATGACGATGAACGTTTCTGGTCAAACGCTACTGTCGATACCTGGGCTAAAGAAATGGCCGGTCAGAGAATTATAATTGAAAAGTTTGCCAACATTAGCGATAACTCAATTGTCGGTCTGCGTGCACCATACTTGCGTGTTGGTGGCAATAATCAATTCACAATGATGGAAGAACAAGCTTTTTTGTATGATTCAACTATCACTGCTCCACTCCATAATCCACCACTTTGGCCATACACCATGTATTTCCGCATGCCTCATCGTTGTCACGGAAATCTCCAAACTTGCCCTACACGCTCACATGCTGTCTGGGAAATGGTCATGAATGAACTCGACAGACGTGAAGATCCAACTAATGACGAATATTTGCCTGGTTGTGCTATGGTGGACTCATGCTCTAACATTTTGACTGGTAAGTATTTTAAATCCTAATTTTGGGAAAAATATTTCTAAAATTTTAATTAATAGGTGATCAATTTTATGCTTTCTTGAATCACAACTTTGAGAGACATTATGAACAAAATCGTGCACCATTAGGTCTCTACTATCATGCCGCTTACTTGAAAAACAATCCTGAATTCTTAGAAGCTTTCCTCTACTGGATTGATGAAGTTCTTGCTAATCACAATGATGTCTATTTCGTTACGATGACACAAGTTATTCAATGGATTCAAAATCCAAAGCCAATTAATGACATCAAGAACTTTGACCCATGGAAGGAAAAATGTGCTGTCGATCCAAATTCAGCTCCAGCCTGTTGGGTACCTAATAGCTGCAAACTCACATCAAAGGAAGTTCCTGGCGAGACTCTTAATTTACAGACGTGCGTCCGCTGCCCGAACAACTTCCCATGGGTTCAAGATCCAGAGGTGAGTTCACAGCAAGTGATAATAAGTTTTCTAATTTTAATTATGTTTATTTTGTTACTTTGCAGGGCAATGGATTTTTCCCTTAAATTTCTCTCTTTCCTTTTCTCCTCTTCCTATCACTCTTTAAATTATTTACATCTTCCTTTCCTTTTTTCCTATCTTTCTTTCTTTCTCCATTTTACACGTGCAACATTGACTGAAATTTCCTTAATTAATTTTTTCTTCACTTTACTCTTTCCTGTTTACCTTGACTGCTCACTTACTAACTTATGTACTCTCCTTCTCTACCTTTTTTTCTTAATGATTTTGTTTTTTAAAACGACTTATGGAAAGAAGAAAAATATAATTATTTAATTTGAGATAGAGAAATCGCCATTTCATGCCCGCAGTTCGTTATTTACTCTCTTGTAAGTGAATTTTGCGAAATAAGCAGCTTTTAATAGAATTATAATTTTATATTTTCTCAAAAAATTCGTAGAAAATTCCAAATTTTCAATTTTTATTTTTAATTAGGTATTGAAAAATTAAAAAACAAAAACAATTTTATGCTGTAATAGAAGATGAAGCAGAATGAAGAAATAAAATTGAAATTTTATAAGAAAAGAAAATAAACTTACAATATAGTTTCATCATGAAACTTTCATGCATTGTATTTACAGTAATTTTATACATTTGGTATTTATGAGTTGTGACATCTTTGAAAGCTTAAAAAAAATTGAACTATTTATTTTGTAATAACATTTTATCAAGGTGGTCATCTTGGTTACTATAAATTGCATCATGCTGATTAGATGAAATGATAACAGGTTTAGTCATTATTGAAAATGTCAAAACTGAACCGACTGTGATTGTTCACCAAAAGGTGTCAACAAAACTCATACAATGCTGAGTACTCACATAAAAGTCTATGTCAACCATCAATGATGCATTAGGTAATCATCCAATGTATTCAATATACAAAGGAGAGAAAGTTTAATGGGTCTACGATGACAAAAAAGAGATTCGTTGTTTGAATAAATAAAAGTGTAAATGTCAAGGTTTTGCTGTTGGCTCTTGATTGCATTTTGTAAGGTTTGAAATGAAAAAAGCTAAAATTATTTTTTTATATTTATCTTTACCTTTATTTTTCAGTGTGTGTGTCATTTAATGTTAAGGGAGAGGTTGATTAAAGTATTATACAGATTGTGTGATCTTAACATTTTTAGGAATATTTTTTTACAAATTTATATACTTAAGATATATAAAATAAAGATGTAAGTGTTGAGTGTTTCATGAAAAAAAAAATCAAAAATTTTTCAATTTTTCAGCATTTCCATCCTAATATTTTTATCATCTAGACTCGCAAAAAAAAGTGGATTAATTTTAATGTTGCATACTGTTTCTTTTTCTCATATACATACGTCATAATATTTTGTACTTAAAATTATTCATCTTCATTATTGATCAATTTTTAATAATTTTTCTTCATTATTTATAACCATACAAGTTTCGAAATGTTCAAGCGAGTAAAGAAAATGCGCAACATATCATATCTCGCGAATCTAGGTGGTTAAATTGAAAATTCTAACTTAAAATTAATAGCAAATACAGTATGAATGAGACTAATCTTGCAAACTCAATTTAGTCAATTAAAAAATTACTTTCGGCCTGATTTTTTCAATGTTTAACAATAGTTTTGTTTAATGTTGAACTGTCCTCTGTCAATTTTACAAGAACAATTTTTTGCAATAATAATTTAGAAACAATTTCATTGAAAAAGTGCAAAATGTAAAAAGTTTCTTTCAGAATATGTCAAACCTTTTATATTTCCTCAATTGACTAAAATAAGTTTGAAATTAAAAAGAAATATACTTCATTCACACTCTTCATTCTTACTTCATTTTTGTCTATCACATATTTAGCGAGAGACAAGCATTCACTCATCTTTTTGCCTCTCGCAAATTATTCATAAAATTTTCTTAAATCAAGCAACGGACATGAAAACTATAAATGTGGTTTATGGATGATCAATATAGTTGAATTGCGTAGAAAATCAATTGATAAGCAAAATTTATGACTCATTGAACTTGCATTTTTCGAGATTAGTCAAAAATTAATTGATAATCATCGTTTGACTTTTCTCATATTCACACCGTGAATATGAACAGAAAAAATCTTCCATTAAAATAAAAATTTCATCTCCATTTTTTCAGATACTTAATCGAGAGAGGGATTTTTTTGAGAAGTTAATTTTATGACTTCTTATTCATCGTGTCTCTGCTTAATAATTATTAATAAATACACATGTAGTTGCATCACACTACTTTCTCTGACACTTTCATTTTCTTCTTTTACTATTTGCTCGCACGACTCTAATCCTCAGTGTCAGTTGAATAGATGAAGCCTTGTTTTTGAAGAATATAAAGTCGCTTTTCAACGGCATCTTTGTCTATAAATGAACGATAGAATTAACTCAATCGTATTGTTTACGCAATTGTTGATTACTTACATTTACTTAGCAGCATCTTATCATTCGGATGTGTACATTTTTGTGCAAGTGAATGAAGCAATATTTGCGCAGACTGATATCGTGTGAAACAGTCTTCAGGATTGCCAAAGAGTTCATCCAATGCTGCTGTCTGACACTGTAAAGAAGAAAAGCACACAAAAGAAGTTCACTATACGAATCTTAATGATTTCAATCCAATGTCACTAACCATTTGTATTGCGTGATCGTAGAGAATCTTATCAGCTGTTATATGATTTGCAGTTGCTCTCTGCAACAAACCACTTGCATTGAGCTTCTTCGATTCATTCAATGTTGTACGATATTTCATGTTCATTGTTGATAGAACTGTCATTTAAAAATAAAAAAATTAAATTTTGATGAGCTTAATGAACTCTACTGATGCAATTCTTTTAAATTAAATATTTTAATATTCTATCATGCTTTATATCACGTGTAATTGTCTTTTTTAATTTACATTATTTATCTAAGTTCAACGTATTTCACAATAGACATTGACGTCATTTGTTTCTACTCACCATTTTTGACTGTATTCGAAGGTTTTAATGTGCCAGCTTGTAATTGTTGTGATGCCAAATTTAATCCACTCGACAACAATTGAAGAGCTCTAATCAAAAGAATTAATCGTTCCGCTCGCTTGCAATGTTCTGGCGCGTGTGGTTGAGTGAGATTTTGAACAGTCGGTGATTCATTTGCTGACATTAATGCCGATAATGGTGCACAACGTAAGTCTGCAACTTCCAGAATGCAGTCAGTTAAAGCCAGCACAAAATTGAGCTTAGCAAGTGTTTCATTATGTTCACGCTATTAGACAAAAATTAAATATTCTATTTTAGTAATCCATTGAAATTATTCCTAGTAAAGACTCACATCTAAAAGAGTTTCAGCAGGTAATTCAGGTGCAATGAATGTGATTGGATGATCGTCAAGGGCATTTTTGGAGTCGTTGTGTAATAAGCTGAAACCATTTGCTCCGGTTGCTCCAGTAGCTGCACCCATATCAGGTAGTGTAAACGCGCGTGTTCCAATCAACGGATTATTGTTATTTTCAGCCAGCAGAGTTGGACTTGATAGCGTAGGCAGTTTAGCCAGTGCACATCCGATGCCTCCTGTGGTGCCTGATCTTCTTAATGTTGAAGGCGATTGATGGAAATTTGTGGTTGCCGAAGGTGATATCTGCCAAGTTGATGGTGGCACTGGTGGTGTATCGCCACCTGAGGTTGATCGTCTTCGACTAGCTGATGATGCTGAAGGTGGTGTGCCAATAGCAAATTGCACACTTGGAGGCGAAATAGAGTTAATATCCAGATTACAATTGCTACTGCGACGGTTCGATTGCTTCATATTAATCGGTTGTGAGCGTGGAATTCCACTTGGTGCTGTCGTCGCACTCTGAAGTTATAAATAAAAGGCGCATTGAGTTAATTCCGTAATCAAAAAATAAATCGTATGTCTACGACGCAATTAGCGTAAAACTCACTTTCGGTGGCGAATGTGGTCGTGATAATTTTCTTGTCGTGGGCACAGGCTTGGGTTCTGATATCGGCAGAGTGCTCGGCCTTGTAGGACTAGAATTGGATGGCGCTTTATTGTATCTAAAAGACAAAGGAAATGGTCTTAAAAATTTAAAGTACAATTCAAACAAAAATGTTCATGCTCACTTCCTGTCGTACGCTTGTGCATCGACCACCGGTAAGTTATTGGGCACTAAAACGAAATCATCAGAATTGTCGGGACTGCTTTCATTATTATTATTTGTACCATCACCAATACTTTCGTAACCAGCTGCTGTTGTTTCTATCTCATTTATTTCGACTACAAAGAGAATCAGTCGTTTGAATAAGTTTCCAATTTCCACTTCGAATTGCGATTGTTTTCGATATTTTCTCATAATTTTAAAATGAAAATACTATTTTCTAGCTATTATTTTTAAGCTCGATGACACAATGTCTATCACGTTGAAGTTTATTTGGCAATATGAAAATCAATCTACAGTTAACTATACAGTGTCTATTCTTCTTCTTTTTTTATTGTTTTTATTTACTTCTCTCTCTGGCTGTTCTTCTTTTTTATATATGATTTATTTGTTTAATTTCAGTTTGTAAGAGTATGAATAATTAATATTTAAATTTGAATACTAAAGTAATAAATATTTTCTTTATAAATCTTTCCTCTACTTATAACGTTTACTCTCTCTCAGGTCGCAAGGAGAAATGCTGAGTAAATGCCTCAGTATATACTATAAAAAGCATTGAAAACGAAGAAAAAGGTTTTTTTTGTCGCGAATTGATACCGAACAAAATGTGGAATGAGAGAAATCACAGATTGCGAGAACAAAGTTCAAAAACGATGAGATTTCTAAGACTGTCTTTTAGAAATTGCTTCTTCTTATCTTATTTTATTATGAGAAATTTAAATTTAATTATTTAGCACGTTATTAATCAAGTGTTTGATATAAACTAAACATTTTTGTTGACTAAATTTTTATTGTTATAAAAACAAAATAATGGAAAGATTTCACAAGATTCGCATGATTAATGTAAAACTAGTTTATTAAACAGTATGGAAAAATTATATAGCATTATTTACAAAAAATTATGAAAAACATCACCCCTCTCATGTAATATTGTCACACATCAACAAAAGTGACTAAGATGTTATCCTATCGATTTTTATCGAGTAAAAATATCTACACAATAAATAAACGCATTTTTATTCATCATTTTTATTATTGCTGTCAGTCATCTATCCTCATAGATTTCTATTTTTATTTACATTGAAGTGATTGATGACATGACAAAAAATATTCATAAGCATGCCTCAATTAAATTCAATTCCAAGTCCTACTTAATCTCAATCTTTTACAATTCGCATGATTTGCCTAGACAATATGGAGACATGTTCTCAATCAATTCGACCTCAATAAAATGTATTTTAAGAAGAGATGTGAAAAGATCAGTAATATACTTAATGTGACCTAATTAAAAACAAGTCCCGGCATTATTTTTCGCGTAAGAGAGAAAAAAAATAATATTGAAATTTCATGTAAGTGAAGTGGATGATGCAAGTGAAAATAATTTTTTCAAATACGTAAATTTAGCTCTACTCAGTTTTAATGTAAACAAGAGAATGGCAGAACAAATTTTAAATTTTCTGTTTAGTCTATTCAAATAACAATTTTTTGATAATCCTATTTATTCTAATTAAAACCAGATTCATTATTTCAATCTTATTCAATTCCAATACAAACACGTGCTACGCGATTCAAGGCTATTTCACCATCTAGCCAAAAACAATGAATAGAAAATTTTAATTTCTAAAAAAAAACTCTCTCATATTCTCATAAACGAGTTCAATACGCAATTTAGAAAATTCTCTCTTTTTTTCTTGAACGATCCTGACCTGTCTCAAACACATATTAAAAAAAACCTTTTACGCGAATAAAATATTATCATGAAGTTTGATAAGAAGAAAAACTAATCAGGAATATGTGAAATAAAATAACAAAACGCAAGGCTAATTGATATTAACGTTGTTCAATTGTTTTTAACGTCGTAACAGTTTCCAGAATAAATAAAACAAATAGAAGATTGATGTCAATGAACTTCAATTTGTAATTTAATTTCACAGAATGAGAAAAATAGCATAGAGTCGCAAAAAAAATTTCTTTTAAAAAGAAAAGAACACTTATTTGAAAAATGAAAAATTTTCATTTTTAAAAGAAAAATTTAAATTTCTTTGAACCCATTCGAATTTCAATCTTTTGAAGTTTAATACATAGACTTTGTACGGAGCACATTTATTTTTACAAATTTACTCTTCTTCGCAGTACATGCTGATAATTTCTGATAAAGTATGTAAAGAATAAATGGAGAGATAAAGAAGATGAGAAGAATGACCTGAATATGTGTCGGGATAGTACATGACTCAAAAATATTTTTTTGCTATCGATTTATCGCACATTATCGCAAAAATAAAGTAAAGAAAGCCATCACTTATCAACTTGACTCACCAATTTTAGTGTTATTGTTATTGTTGTTGTTGATGTTATTGTTTGCCGCAGCTATTTGCGGTGGATTCTTCGTTGTCACTGTTGTATTTGATTTCGATGGATTGACGGAGAATGGTGATGGTAGATCGGCTGAAGCCGCTTGTTGTGGTGTGGGTGGATTACGTTGCAAGAATTGATGGTTGAAAAAAACATCAAATGACATACGTTCTTTAGCATTACGACGCAGTAATCCAAAGAGAAGATTCTGTAGTTCTTGTGATGTACCTGGTGGAATTCTGAAAACAAAAATAAAATATTTGAAAGATAATTCAATAGAAAATTTTCACTTATTACCTTGGTGCAAGATTAGCATTTTTCTCGTAAAAATTTTTCAGCTCTTGAGGTGTGTGAGCTTGAAATGGTGCTTTTCCAGTCAAACATTGAAACACAATAGTTCCGAGCGACCACAGATCTGCTTTTGCATCATATTGAAGTGACATTATAACTTCTGGTGCCATATACCTGTCATATATCACAAAATAAATAAAAATTCTTTATAAATCTTTTTATTACTTACATTGGAGATCCACAAAGTGTAGCAGCCATATTTCCTTCTTGCAAGAACCTCGCAAAACCAAAATCAGCAATTTTCAGTGTAATATTTGCCGGTGCTGGCAAACTCTTGCCGCAATTGTGACTCAATAAAATATTCTGAGGCTTGAGATCGCGATGTACAATACCTTTTGCAAAGAGAGCTTTCATGGCACCAGCTACAAAAATAAAGAAAAGTAAAAACAACAACAATCGTAAGAAATTGTAAGAAAGATGAAAAAATCAATTTTTATTACCCAATTGTATGAGGAATAATCGTATAGTCTCTTCGCTGAGTGTGCCTTTATTTGCTAAGTAATCCGCTAAATCACCACCATTGCAATACTGTAATTAAAAATCAAAACATTGCATTCATTATAGGAAGTGAATCAATGTCGTTTTTTTTATGGTTACTCACCTCCATGACGAGATATACATTGTGCTGCGATTCTTTGCAATCGAGCAACGCTACAACGTTCTCATGATGTAGTTCAGTGAGTTCCTTGAGTATTTTAATTTCTTTGCCAAGCAAATTTTGCGACTTTGCAAGATTCTTCTTCGTTATACTTTTGATTGCAACTGGAAAATGTTTCTAAATCAAAAATAAGAAGAAAAAAATTACATTGTGGCTCAGTAAACTTATTTGCCATTCATTGAAATCAATATGGATAAATATCAATATCGTTGCGTAAATTAAGATTTATTACGATTTGTAGACGATATAAGGGGAGCAAGTGCCGTGCGGTAAGACACAGAATTCACGTGTACATGCCATACTTCCGTTTTTGCATATTTCTGTGCGATTTTATGCAAAACGACTTTCGATTTTTTTTTCTCTCTCCCAATTTTGCTTTTTTTCATGTTCAAGGAACTTTTTTCACTCGCGAAGGAATTTCCTTAATTACATTTTTGGCATTCGAATTTTAAATTTTTTCATTCACATTGTCATATTTAGATGATATAGGAAGAAGTAAAAAGCATCGATAGGAATTTATGAATGAGTGTGATAAAAAAATTGCGTAGCACTTTACGCGCAATACATGAGAAAAAAAATTTTTTTTTGAATATAATGAGAAACAGAGAAAAGCAAAACAAAAACAGTGTCGTAGGATGAGAGATAGGTGAAATAAGAAATTTTTTGATAATGAGATCGACAGAGATAGCTTTTCTTATCAAATTGACATATTTATTCACCGCGAAATAGAAATAAAAAGTTGTTTAAATGATAAATCTATAAGCAATGTTGCGTCATTTAAAGTAAATTTTTTTCTCACAAACTACGCTGCTGTATTGAGGAAATCAATTTTTCTTTTCTCTCCTTCTCTCTCTCAATGTCCGAGAAAATTTACAAATATTTACCTTTTTGTGGCGTCCTCGAAAAACAACTGCAAATGCACCGTGGCCTATCAGCTCCTTCGGATTATATTCAAATTCACCCACAGTCTCCATTTGTCTTGAATTTATCTTAATGACTATTTGAAATTATTTCAATTTTTTTCTTCTCTCTTTTCTTTTGTGTGTTGAGAAATTTTCACTTGACTTTTAAACCTCTCATTTCATTTCTATTTTGCCTTTAATCACACTTATTTTACTTCACTTCCACAGTAAATAAGCTTGAATTTGACTTTTTTATTGCAAGAAAACTAAAAAGTGATGAGAAATTTCTGAAAAATTAAAATTAAAAATTTTTTGCTTTTGCTCCTTTTATTCTGTAAAATTTTTTGTAAGCTGAATAAAATTTAGGGTTTCAATGATTCCCGATTTTATCTGTGATGTTCAGCGACGGATGTTTATGTTATTCAAATTTAGGTTGTAATATCATTTAATTTTGATGATTTCTCATTTTAATCTGTTTAATTGTATTATTGTATGATTTTGAAAAATTTAAAGTAGACTAAAATTAAAGAAATTTCTTCTTTTAAAGGTTTTAAGAATGAAGTTATTGATTGACTTGAGGCCCTAATGCTGAAAAAAAATTCTCAGCTGATGAGAAATTTGAATTTTAAAAAGTCGTTAAGGGAAAACAAATTCTTTAAAATTTTAAACGTGACAATGAAATTAAACAAGATTATTGTTTTTGATGCTTACGAATGAACTGTGAAAAACACGAAATTAAGAATATAATCAAATCAATTTTTTATTACAAACACTTAAAAAGTATAAACTAAGCATCAAACATTTAAACACTCAGCATTTAAATGATAAGTACTAAACAAATATTTACTGTCGAGCAAAAACGTACTCGATATTAAATATTGAAACATTAGAACACTAAGTGCTTAGCACTAAACACTCAAACATTAAGTGCTGAGCACAAATGCACTAAAACTTAGTGCTGAGCACAAAACACTTAACCATTAAATGCTAGACACAAAAATAAAATCTCACATAAACTCTAAGACGATAAGATAAATTGATATAATCACAAAGAAAATCATTACCAACTACCAAACAATATTTTCATTAATTTTATTGCAACTTTGCTTATTATTATATTATATAAAATTTGACAAATATGAGTCATTAAGTCAGAAAAATTACAATAGAGAAAGGCAATAAATATATTAATAAAAGGTCATTTACTTTATACTAGTCTGTATTGTAGGTCATATCATCAAAAAAGTGACAATTTTTGTCTAGGACAAGATGAATGCCAATCTAAAACAATTACCAGATAATGATTGCATTTATATAATTAAACTCATGGTGAATTTCTTTTACTAATTTTTTATCTTTTCATCATCAATGCAACTCACAAGAAGTAAAACATAATAAAAATTAAATAAAACTACTGACTCTACTAAAAAATGCATTGATTCAAAAAGATAAAAGCATAAAAATGCAATTAGACTTCACTGAAGGTTTTTCAACCACATAATTTAATTTTTCAAAATTCATTCTTTATCATTGCGACTTCCTAAACTGTATCTTAGAATCGACTTCCTTGAGCTAATAACTCAATAATGACTATAATAGTTTGAAACATTACCACACACATGTTTTGATCGGTCTGTATATCTATCTCTTATATACTTCTTACCAACTTCAATTATTTTGCTCAATCAACTTCTAATATATTCATTCATTTGAATCATTACATGGACACATTCAAAAGTACTTTCTCGGCCAGATCTGACTTGAACGCAGCTTGAAATATTTATATAAGAGCATAACAAAGCGATTTTTTGAAAACTGGTTAAATCACACTTCTATATGAATTTTAACTCTCGAATTTCCCTCAAAAAAAAAAAACAAAATTAACGCTTGAAATGAAATTTTTTAATTTCGTTAAGCATATTAGTCTACCACTTTTTTCCACTCAACATGAGATCAGCGAAAAAAAAAATCAAATAGAAAAAATTTTAGTAATTGGATGGATGAACAATAAGAAAACCAGAATCATTTTCTGAATTAATTGAGGCTTCGAGCTAATGCGAATCAGATTTAGTCTGGATGAAGTTCACTTTACCTCAAGAGAGGAAATCCCAAGAAAATAATAAATCAACAAATCATGAACTGAAAAGATTTTAGCATTCAATGTGATGTCATCGTTACAGTTTATGCATACATGCCATTAAAACAATTATGCAAGATTCTCCAAAAATTGTAACTTAAATAAATTTAGCAACTATCTCTTACTCTCTATCATTTGTCTCGTCTCACTCATTTTCAGTCACTCAATATATGTATGTGTGTGCATAATATTCGTGCATCAAACAAATTAAATCTAAGAAATAACAAAATAATAATTGTAAAGTGCCATATATACAAAATTGATCAAAAATGAGAGTCACAGAAATTGGACAATAACAATATCAAAGGTGATTATTAAAGCGCATTTTTCAATATTTTTAATGACAAAGTGTTTGAGAAAACTATTTTTCTCTGAAATAAAATTTTCAATGATTAAGGAAAAATGGCGCTACCTGCATGCAATTACTTAATTTCACAAAAAAAAATAGAAAACATAATTTAATTCACTTTTCTTCTTTTTATTCTTTCATGTAAGAGAGAAAGAGAGATGACCATGAAAATGAAAATGATTTTGAGGCTTGAAATGCGGCGCACTCACAGGTAAGTGACAACATGTGGCAAAGTGGTGTGTTGTACTTACGTCACAACAACAATAAAATGTAATTTACCATAAGAAAAGCAAGCGAGAGCAATAAATTCAAGTGATTTAACGTACATTCAATCATTCTCTCGCGAACGCTGCTACCTGTCGGTTATAACTAGTGATTTTTTGTGTGTTTTTACCTAACAAAGTAGTGACTATATAATTAACCATGAGTGATTTGGAAAAGGTGCATATACAAGAAATATGAATGAATAATATTTTATAATTGCATGACATAGTGCTCTAAATTGTTCTAACTTGTGTTTGATTTTTTTTATTTTTATTTATAACTATTCAGTATCAAATTAAAAGCACAACACCAGTTGATGAATATAAGTGCACACTTAGTGATGAGTTAGTGAAACTAGCGGAAAAGGAATTGCGTGAGACAGAAGAGATCAGAAATCATGGAATCAAGGCCATGCGAGATTGGATTTTGGATAATCCGCGTATCATTAAATGTCGTATGGATTCTGTATTTTTGCTAAGATTTTTGAGATTCCGAAAGTACTCAATTCCAATGGCACAAGAAGCTCTTGAGCGCTATCTAATTTTTAGAGAAGGAGTTTACGGTCATGATTGGTTTTCAAACTTAGATTTGAACAGACCATATTTGAAAGAATTGCTTGACAAATGCGTCATAATTCCATTACCAAATAAAGATAAGCTTGGACGACAAGTGCTCATGTTCAGATTAGCTGGTGTCGATCCAAGTATAAATGATATTGGCAATATTTTTCTCACACTTTCGACACTTTTCTTTGAGACACTTTTGGATATTGAAGAAAATCAAATTCGTGGACTAAACTACATGGGAGATGTGACTGGACTTCAACTCGGTCATGTTAACATCTTCCCTCTCGAAACTTGCTATAAATTTGGAAAAAATATTGAGGTATGTTAAATGAAGCGAAAATAAAGATGCTTGAATGTCACTTTTATTAATAAGCGATTATGTTTTCATACAGAAAACTTGTGCGGCAAGACATAAAGGATTTAACATTATCAATATGCCTTCTACTGTGCAATACATTGCTAATTTTGCATTAAAACATATGCCCGATAAACTTAGAGAACGTGTCAAATTTTGTAATACTATAGAGGAGGTTGATAGCATTGAAAAGAAAAATTTACCAAAGGAGTATGGTGGCGAGATCTCCTTGGAAGACATGATTAGTGAGTGTCAATCTTTTATTATTTTTAATAAGCCAACATTATGATTTTTTTTTAAACTTTTTTAGAACCATGGAAAGAGCAGTTTGCCGCCAAAAAAGACTTTTTCTTAAATTACAATAACATGAAAGTCAATCACAATTTGTATCCTCAACCAGTGCTCAAATGTTTTGTCGACACTCTAAAAATTTCTCTCAATTCAGCTGATATGTTTGAGCAAGCAAGCAATTGTAACGATGAAGATCTCAGCGGACTTCAGGGCAGCTTCAGAAAACTTGAAATTGATTAAATATAGAAGGAAAATTAAAGTCAATGTGATTATGAAATATGCATAAGTGCAGCTCATCTAAAGTTTAAATAGTGTGATATTAATTGAAGAATACTCTATTGAGAGTTATCAAAGGGCTATTTCCACACCATAAACCATTGATATATCATATTATTGACCATGCACATTAATCAAACACTATTCATATAATTTTATTGAATAAACATTTTCATACAATTTTTTAAGGTTTTTTGCATCTCAACAAAACTTTAAATTTGTTCAAATCTGTTGTATTGATATTTATGCGTGAATAAATAAAATAGACGGATGAGTATAATGCCTCGGATGTCTATGAAAAAAAACAAGTCTATCGAATTTAAAGTTTTTGCATTTGACAGCAAAAAAAATTTGTTGATTCAAAATCAAACGAGCGCTTGAAGAAGACGGTTTACAAAAAGTTCAGTATCTCTTTTAATTTTTTGAAAAAAAAAAACAAAATTTCAGAGATGTCATCAGATTTACAAAAGGTAAGTTGAGATTATTAATTTAATCAGCCGTGCACAATCATTTTTAAATGGTTAATCAATTAATCAAAAAATGTCACTAAACAATATTTCCTTACTTCCGAAATTCACGGTCAACTTGTCATTGATGTGACATTTTTACAAAATTTATCGCTGCAAAAAGCAACAAATTTAAATTTTTTACTACGAAAGAAAACAGGATTTTCTTAAAACATTTCGCAGGTGTTTTCTTGTGTTAAAGTTTCCTCCAATATTAAAGACACTTTTTACACTTTTAACTCATTTCAAACCGTTTATTACAGTATCAAAGAAAAAGCATAACACCAGTTGATGTGTACAAGTGCACACTTTCTAAAGAAATGCAAGAGAAAGCAAAAACCGAGATTGGTGAAACACCAGAATTGCGCGACAATGCTTTAAAAGAATTTCGTGAATGGATTTACCACAATCCTCGAATTATTAAATGTCGCATGGATTCGTTATTTTTGCTCAGATTTTTAAGATGCCATAAATACATAATGCATCGAGTTAAAGAAGCATTTGAAAGATATTTAATTTTTCGAGAGGGACTTGACGGTTATGATTGGTTTACGAATTTAGATACTGAAAGAGAACATTTGCAAGATTTGCACAATAAGGGACTCTATATTGTTTTACCTGGCAGAGCTAAAACTGGAGAAAAAGTTGTTATGCTAAGAATGCACTGTTGTGAACCCGAATCAGATTTTATAAATGTATGCTTGACCATAACAACATTAATAATGGAGACATTGTTTGATGAGAACGAAGAAAATCATATTCTTGGTTTTAGATACATACTTGATGTATCTAATATAAGAATGAAGCACTATTTTGTCTGGAGCATTGGTACATGGATAAGAATTATGAAACATATTGAAGTAAGTAAAAAAAGATATAGAAAGTACATTTAATTCTTAACTAAATAATTTATAGAGAACATTAGTTGCAAGGCATAAGGGCTGCCATATCTTGAATATGAATTCTGCTCTAAAGTTTGTTGCCAACATTGCAACACATCATATGAAAGATAAACTGAGAGGCGGTATGAAATTTCACAGTACTGCAGATGAGCTGAAAGATTTTATTGATTTGAGAAATTTACCTAAAGAGCAATATGGTGGAGATTATACAATTGAAGAAATTGTTGGTAAGTTACATACTTTTTTTATATGTAAATTTATTAAATGTTTGATATTTTTCCTTACAGAACCATATAGAAAAGCTATTAAAGCAAGAAGAGAGTTATTCCTTAGCTACAGTCAAATGAAAATCAATCAAGAATATTATGTGCCATCAGTATTAAAATGTGAGACTAAATCATTGAATTATACTCTTGAAAACAAGAAGGGACGTTTACTTACAAAGTATGAAGATGACAGTGACAATGAAAATGAATAAAAAAATCTTTAAGAATTTTAAGTTTTTTTAAAAAACATGCTCTCTATACTAAATACATCAAGATTATAATGAATTAAAATCGTATGTTATCTATATATACCTAAATAAACTTGAATATTAGGTAAAAAAATAACGGCTCTTTAAAATTTATCTTCTTGCATACAAGTATTAGGAGTATCTAAAAAATATCTATTTTATCTTTTATGTATTTATTGTAACACTTTTAAATAGCTTTCTAAAATAGCTATCACAATTATTCAAATAAATATTATTAAGTGGATTTACTAAAATCAAACCATGATAAAAAAATTTTCTCCAAAATTAGTCTGTACATAAAACATGGAGATTTAATGAAAATGGGGAATATTAAAAGTTCACCATAATCCACTTAAATCGAAAAAAAAAATTGAAAAAGTTTTATTGAATTTCACCAGAATTAAGCTGTCTTAAATAAAAGCAAAATTAGCAATAG
>JACWBX010002911.1:0-10465 GCA_014622435.1 Polypedilum pembai
GAGTAATTTAAGAACTCCTTAAATTTAACCTCACATACTTGAGTATGAATTCTTCTTCTTTCACGTGTGCCGATTTTTAATAAGCTTCAGCAAAGACTAAAGAAAATTAAAAGTCTTAACCATGGTCTTAGAAAAAAATTTACAAAACGAAATTGTAAATTCTTGGTTTTTACAAATTTACTAACGTTTGTTTTACTGAGCTGACGGATTTTGGAAAAAACCGAATAAAATTCAAAGGTTTTGTTAGCCCCTTTCGCTTTACAGTGGAGCCTTTGGTTTCTCTTAAAAAATATTTTAAGTAACAAAAAGGATATTGAACTCCAGCACAATAGTAATTTATAATTCTCAAGATTTGAATCTTAAATCACATTTCTATATACAAATATTTTCATTCAATTTTTGAAGAAAACCGAAAAATTTTCAATTTAAAATTAAGACCTAAAGTCAATTAATTATTGACAAAAAATCGATATAGTAAATTCTCGTTGTAAAAAAAAAGTAGTAATTTTTTAGTGCTTGTATCGTCAATTTTAACTATCACAATATTTTCTTATGAGTTCTTGTTTAAAAAAAATATTTTAAATAGCAAAAAAAGAATAAATTACTTCTTAGAAGATAGAAGAATAATCGTCAACCATCTCTCAAGATTCGAATCTTAAATCTAACTTTTATGTATAAATATTTCAATTCAATTTTTAGAATTTATTGAAAAATTTTCAATTTAAAATCCAAGTTTGTGAACTGAGAAAAAAGACAAATTTCTATAATTCTATCAAAAATCGCTCTTTCAGCAAAACGTGATTTATAATAGTTAGAAAAGTTTTATAGGACATAAAAACTTTTCATAGAAATGTTCTTAGTGACGTAAAGGACTTTTTATAAATTGCTTTATGAGATCAAATTTTATGCCAGTTATAACGATTTTTTCTTTGTGAACTAATAATTATTGCTTGGAGAAATTGATAAACTCAGGATTTTCTCTTTGCTAGAGAGTTTATCGCTTTTTTTAGATTTTAAGAGCAAATTGCAGTTTTATTAGCTGTTAACAGTTTTCTTTGAACGAATTTGATTTTATAATTTTATAAGAGAAAAACATTTAAAAGTCAATTATTTTAAAAAATTAATATTGTAAAAAATTGTTGAAAATTTTTAGCGCTACTACTTTTAATTTTTAAAATTCTCAACATCTTCTTTCTTAAGAGTCTCTGTTAAAAAAGTTTTAAGTAGCAAAAAGATTTTAAATTTTTCAGTGATGTAGGAAATTTTTATTTTTCAAGATTTGAATCTTAACTCTAATTCTAATATTTAAACATTAAAACTTAATCTTTTTAAAATGACTGAAAAATTTTAAATTTAATTTAATTTAATCAAAAGCCAATGATTTTCATATATAAATATAATAAAATTTCATTGTAAAAAAAAATTCTGTAGTGCTTGTAGTGTCAATTTTTAACTGTCTCAGTGTTTTCTTTTTTAAGAGTTTTTGTTAAAAAATATTTTAAGTAGCAAAAAAGAGACATCTTTAAATATAAGGTTAAAACTTCAAGATTTGAATCTAAAATCTTATTTTTCTATTTAAATATTTTGATTAAATTTTAAAATTTGTTTTGTGAATTTTCAATTTAAATTCAATTTTTATTTTCACTGAAAAAAAGACAAAAATTTCTATCAATCTATCAAAAAATCGCCCTCTCAACAAAATGTGATTTAAGAAAGGAAGAATTTTTCACTCTCGACATCATATTAAAGCATATGATGATAGATTGGTCCACAATTGACTGTGAGTGTGTGTAATATATGTAACAATAGGCAAGGGGAAGTTAAAAATCTAATTCAGAGATAAACAAGAGAAGTTTATCGTCTTACAGACTACATGAGAGCTCTCACACCATGTGCATGTTTTCAAGATCATTTTTTATTTCCCCATTACACCAAGATGATTGATATTGGTCACTTTTTATGAGTTTGTCGACAAATTGTAGTGTTTAGTGTTCATTAAATTTCCTCACACAAAAATTTTTTTGTTACTGTGAGGTTTGTGGCGAGTCAGAATAAATTTTTATTGCAAAAATCCTCATGATGATTAATTTACATAATTTCCTTTACTGCTGCCTTTAATTTTTAATGTTTTGATGGTGAACAATTGAACTAAATCCTCATAATATGAAGAAGAAAGTAGACCGTCTGTTGGTAATAAAAATTTAAGAGAGAGTAAGAGAGAGAGATCCTCTCAAGTAACAAAAAAAAGTTATCTTTTAAGCATTGAATAGGCACGACTCTATTAAATTAAATTAAGTAAATATGCTAATTATTTCAAAATGTGCTTCCAACAACAAACTTTTTCTTTCTCTTTCTTTTTTTGTTGCCGTACACGACTGCTGAATGAACCACATTATTTTTAATTTAATTATGCCACTCTAACTGAGTGAAAGAGAAAGAGAGAAATAAAAATCAAAAAACAAGGCAATGAAACTTTTATGATTTAGCAAATTTAAATATAAATAACTTCTTATGGACAATTTGTATTTTTAATTATCTTTTATTGCTTCTGTAAGTAACAATTATTGGAAATAAAATAAAGAAACAAAGAATTTTGAATTTCAAGTTTGAATAAAACAATTGAACTTTAAATTTAGTTCAAAAAATTGAGCTTTAATCTTTTTTGAACTTATAATTATAACTTATTTGGAATGGAAAAAAGAATTTGAATATTAATTTTGAAGATTAAATTAAGAATATAAACAATAAATAAACTTTTAAATTAAACTTTAAAAGTAAGTTTTGAAAGGTTTGAACAAAAAGATTGAACTTTAAATTTAGATCAAAAATTTGAACTTTAATCTTTGAACTTATAATTTTTATATTTAGATTGCAGAAAAGAATTTTAAAATTGAAAATTTGGATTGAGTATACAAGCAACAATTAAACTTTGAAATTAGATGAAGAAGTGGATTTAAGAAAATGTAAACAAAAAGATTAAATTTTGATCAAAAAATTGAACTTCAAAAGTTTGAACAAAAAATTGAACTTTGAACTTTAGAATGTAAACAAAAATATCTAAATTTCATTTTTGTTTCAAAAACGAACAAAATTCTGCTGTATTAGCTTGTAAATAGTAAGATTCTGTATTTATTAGTAGGAATAGATCTTAAGTAATATTAGTTTATAAGAATATCGTTGAAATTTTCAATTTTAAAATGCATTTTATCTTTGTATCCAAAACAAATGAAATTTTGTGATATTAGCTTAAGTTTACTAAAACAATTAAAGAAATAAAAACGATAGTTCTAAATAAACATCTTTTCACAAGAATAAAATAGAAACTTTCAAAAATTCTTCTCAGTCTCATTACCTTGAAATTGTGAAAATATTCTTTTCACTAAAGTGATAAAGATTGAATGGTTGACGTTTGACAAGATGAAAAGAGAGAAAATTTTAAGATGCTTTTTAATTTAATCACATAACTCTTCATTTTCATTGTCGCGAGATGTTGCAGCAGAAGAGACAAACGTCAGATAAGAGACGAAAACACCCTTTCGTTTTCTCTTGTTTCTTCTTCACATCACCAAAAATAAACTTTGATTGATCAACTGTCAACTTTTTTTCTCTCTCTTTTTGGCGTTAAAAAGCGACACATATAATGAATTACTTTCTTAGAATTTTTACAAAATCCCCTTCACTTTTTGCAATATTCTCATGCGAGTGAATGATCGATAAGATAGACATATGAAGAAGTGAAATAAGATGAGAACACCGCCAATTCATTCATTCATTTGTTGATGAAGAACAATTAATCAGATGTTTCATGCATCTTTCTTTTTCTCTCTCCCTCAAAACATCATCATTAAAACAATATCATTAAGAACAATTTTTCTCTTCTCTATTCTCCTCTCTCTCTATTGTTATCTACAATTATTTTTTGAGGTTTTTCTATATTTTTATAGGCGAAGAGAATCAACAAAGAGAACTAAGCGCCAGACTGAAAAATGATTGAGACTAGAAAAATTTAAAGTAATGATAGTTGAAGTGCCGTAGGTATATTAAACGCTTTAAATAGAGAAAAAAATTGGAATTAAAGTAATGAAATTTTATGCTGCGACATAAAACTCTAAATTATAGATAGTTAAGTGATGTTTGGAATTATTCTATGTTGAGTGTTTCAATGCTTAGTGTTTAGGTGCTCAGCATAGTGTTTTGAGTGCTTTAATGTTTAACATAAAAAATTTTGGTTTTTGATTGTTTATTTTAAAATAGTATGACATAAAAGTCAAATTCAGAGATATTCAAGACTTTTTCGAAATTCTTTGATATCAAAACACAAAATATATAGTGTGTTTGAATATTTGAGTGCTCAGCACTTAATATTTAAATGTTTTTGGTTTTTGATAGTTTATTTTAAAGGAGAACAATAAAAGTTAAAATTACAGATAGCTTAGTCATGTTAGCAATCATTTGCTATATACTGAGTGTTTAATGTTTATGTTTTGGTGCTCAGCACTGAGTTTTTGAGTGTTCAGCACTAAATTTTTTGAGTGTTTAGTGCTCAGCACTTAAAATGGAGTGTTTTAATCCTTGTATTAAAAATTCTAAAATTCTGATAAATTATTCTAGAATAAAATAATAAAAGAGAATTGAAAGCGTCAAAATGCAATATTATTTTCACTAGGAAGTCAATTAACAATTTATTGGCGTTGAAATCAAGAGAAGAAAAAATTCACACATATATTGTGAAAAAAGTGAATTCAACAGGCAGGCTATGAAGATTTATTGCAATCTCCTCAACAATAATAATAAAAATAACCCTTAACATTTCGAATTCGTTGTCTGTTGTTGTTTTTGTTCAACAGCATTATGTTGTGTATTCAACTCGCAATCTAACGCACAATTTATCTTCACATGAAGTTTTCTATCCTCCTTTTGGCATAAGAGTAGAGGGTGGAAAAAAAAGGATTTCATAAAATTTTATGGCGCTTGCTTTCACAATTGCTCCCATGTGAAAGTGGAATAAAAAAGTAAGAGAAACAATTTTTTATGTGATTTTAATTGAATTTAATTATTGAAGAATGAAAAAAGTATAATAATTTGCGGCTTCCAACAAACAGTCGCCACAAGTCAATCAAAGTAATATTAAACGGATGTAATGAAGCACAAAGCACAGGCATAAACTCCTCATATATATAATAATGAATAAGAAGAAGAAGTAGAGAGAGCAAAAAAAAGCAAAGCGCACATGGAAGACGAAACTATTAAAAAAATCACCTTTCACATTGATTAATTGTACAAAATTTTTCATCTTTTTTGTTTCACTTTACTCTGATGTGTTATGTTACAGAAATTTTTAATGGTCAGTCTTCTAAATCTATAGACAGAAATTTTATAAATAAAATTGAAGCGCATTTGATGAATCTTTCATTTTAAAATTTAACAGTCAAAATATTTTTAAAATTTAACGGTTAATAAAAATTTAAAATACCGAGATGACAAAATATCCATAAAAATTTTCCATTTTAACCAAAAAAGCGCTAATAGGAATTCTTCACGCTCTTTAAAATGTTAAATTTATAAAAATTGCTAGCAAGGTCAATAAGGAAAGTCTCACTGACAAATAATGGACACTAATGTGTTACCATGGTGTAATGAAATCATTGACACGTTTGAATTTCAACAAAACAAAAAAATTGAAGCTCGCTTTGTGGCTTTAATTATAGACTTGCATAATGTGAATTAATGTAAAGTCGGCAGTTTATTGAGCAATTTGTCAATTTTTTTTATTAAATTAAATTGAAAAGCTTTTTAAGCGATTACTTTTTGTGTTTCAGATCGTAGACAGATTTCAAATTTGAAATGATTTTTTTTATGAAGGTAAATGTAAAAATTAATAGAAATGTTTACTATGTCAGGTCAAAAAAATAGCAGTTTTTTTGGTTTCAATTAAACGATTTTAACTTTTGATTTAAAATTGCTTGACTCAATCTGTAAAGCAACCGGTGCGAATTCTATGAAAAAAGTACCAAAAATATCAAAAATTGCATAAAAATTTTTAATACTTTTCAAACAAAAAAACATTTTTCAATGACTACTCTGTTTTGCTTATGAGAATTACATTTATTACTCAGAATTTGTCTAGCTTTTTAATGGTAGCAATACTTTTGAGTTCTGAGCTGTTTTGGTAGCTCAGTTGTAGGGCGCTGGCCTAGCAAGCTGAAGGTCCTGGATTAAAATCCCAAAGTGGAAGCTAGAGCCAGAAGTCGACTAAATTTAGTCGATTTAAGTACAAATTTTTAGTCGACTTCTGGCTTTGGTGAAACCCTTGAAGATTCTGAATTTTCAGATATTTTTTACGCTCAGATCTTACTGCTGTCGGATTGCAGTATAAAAGGTAAGTTCTACTTAAGTCTAGTAATATCTGACGCGAATTACGAGAAAGTCAGGTTTATCCCTCGTATCAAGAATTCACTCATTCAATAATTTTGATCAGACTTTGATTGTTGTTCTAATAAATACAATTTTGTTAAACAAACTCTTTTTGAAGATGCGAAAAATCTACTTTTGTAGCTTTTGGCTATTTTCTACAGTAGATTTTGGCTACAGTAATCACTGGCTACTTTTTAAAAAATCTACTTTTTTGACTACTGGCTATTCATTTTTATATTTTTATCCATTTGGCTACTGGCTACGGATCAGTATTTTAACAACTCTGTTTTGACCTCAGGTAGTACAATATCATAAAAATTTTTTTAATAATTTAGCAACAAGCAATTTCAACAGAAAAATTATTTTAAAAGGATGCTGTCAATTAGTGTTAAATTCCTGGAAGCATTTGTGATTTATTTTCATTTATTTGCGGTGTTGTTTTAAAGATTTAAAAGGTTGCGAAGTTAAAATCAAAGTAGGAATCGATATGGAATTTTTTGTTGATGAATTGCATGTGGATAATTAATATAAATCAGTAAAAAAAATGTTCTTTTCAATAAAATTTTGTTGTTGAGAGCAGTAGAAATATGAATTTTTTGAAATTAGCAAAAATAAAATGCTTTGAAGCTAAAATTGAAAATTTTTCTAAGATTCGAATCTTAAATTCAAACTTTCATTTTAATAATTTTAATTTAATCTTCAACAGTCACTAGGCATCTCGTTTAAACATTAAAGTTAATTCCAGAGCCTGAAGTCGACTAAAAATTTGTACGTTAATCAACTAAATTTAGTCAACTTAGCATATAATTTTTTTTGTCGACTTCGGGCTCAGTTAATTCGATAGATCGAATTTCTTCGGTTAAGAAATGAATTTCTAAGTAAAATTTTGTAGCTTAAATTTCTAGGCTGGAATTGTGAAAAATTTCTCACATTCAGCCTAAATCTATTTGGCTGCAGAAGAAATTTAGCTTGCAAAAATATTCTTAGCTGAAAAAAAAGCTCAGCCCATCATATGAAAATTTCACTTTTTTTTAGTAAAAAATATGAATAAAAAATTGTCGCACTATTCATGGAATAAATTTAATAATTGATAAAATTTGTTGTTGTGCAGTAAAATTTCTTCTTGAAATTAGCAAAAAAAAGCAAACAACCATATTTTATTAAACCAGTAAAATTTTTTTCTTAAGATTCGAAACTCAAATTCAAACATTCATTTTAATAATTTCAATTTAATTTATTAAGAAATTTAGCGAGAAACAACACTTAATAGCGAAAAACAAAGTAAAAATTGAGTTTCAAGAATTTGTATGAAACTATCAATCAAAGTTTATTAAATTTCAAAAATTTCAAACTTAAATCTAAAAATAAAATTCTTTAATCCTTCCTGAATTAAAATTTTAAATCCAAATAAGTTTCATAAATAATCTTCTTAAAAGTTCAATTAAAATCTTTTCAAAGATCATAGCGAGATTGAAAAATCAATTTGTCAAAAAAATTTAATCATTAATTCATTGTAACGTGAACTTAAGCTACTACTTGAAAAGCAAGTCAATTCGCAATTGAAAAAATTGAATGTAGCAGTAACAATCATTTTTTATTTCTTTCTTGCTCAACTTAAAAATTTCAATTCACACTCAAGTTTTGAAATAGCAACAGCTAACTAAAAAAATGATGAACATATGATGGACAGAGAGAAAGAATAATCATTAATTTGTTAGAGAAGATCACTCAACAAATAATTTTTCTCTCTTCCTCTCAAGTCGAGAGTTAAAGAAAGAAAAAAAAAAAATAATTTTTTCGCTGTTTCTTGCTTGCTTGACAAATGAACGTAAATAACAGGTTTAAGACGTTTCACTTTGACGGATCTTCGATATTTTTTTCTGACTGATCCTTTTATGCCGCAACAGCCAAAAAATGTAGAAATAACAATTTATCATAATCGCTCTCGAGGGCAGCGGAAAGAGCGAGAGCCACACAAAATTTGATTCGTCTAATGCTATGAATTATCGCCGCACATTTGTCTTTGTGAGTTGTTGAAAAAATCAAATAAGTTTCTTAAAATTAAAAAATGCTGCAGACTATGACGGTTAATGAAAATAATTTTTTGAAATTTTTGAACTTCTTTGAACTTGATTTTGAATATTTTTTGAACTTAAGATCAAAGTTTTTTTTTAAAATTAAACAAAAATTGTATTCTAAGTGTTTATGTTTCAATTCTTGATAACTTATAAAAGAGCAATGAAAATGTTTAAAAAAATGCCAATTCAACATTTTTAAAAGATGAATTTTTAAGTTCAAAAATTTAACGGTTTTCAAAAATTTAAATTTTGATCTTAACCATCACAGTCTGTTGTCAAATTCATCATTGCACTCACTCTGTTGATTGTTTTTTCTCGCCGTTTTCTTCTCTTTCATCCAAGGATATTCGGGCACAGGATCACCATCATGCGATGGTGTGCCAAAGGAGCTCTGCTCCATTTTTGGACTCTCAGGTCCAAGATGCGTAAGAAATTCAGCCATTGATGGCTGTGAATTAATAAATCCTGTTTCAGTAGGCATCCAGTAAGCATTTTCTCGCGATTTATCACAGTTTGTGGGCATTTTTGACTGAACCACTGGCGATTGTCCATTTTGCTGACTTGATGGAATTTGATTAGGATTTATTGATTGATTGCCAAGTATCACTGTCTGTAATGGCATCAATGATGATTCTGTCTTTATTTGTGGATCAATTACACTACAAACTTCTTGCATTTTTCTTTTTGTTCACTTATTGCACTTTTTTCAATATTTTTATCTTTTTTCAAATTTTCATTTTTATTTTTCACTTTTTTTGCACGCGTCGCGATTATAAGAAATAAAAAAATTTTTCACATTCGAATTTTCGTCAACGCGCGGATCAATGACATTCACCCATCTACTTGTTTAAACTGACAAACGAATAATAACAGTGATGTGGAAAAATGTGAATAGCAGAAGCAGAAGAAAATTTTTTCGGAGGCGTTGCCGAATGTTGTGCATTTGTATTGGTTGTTGATTTTAATCTTACTTGCTTTTTTTGTGGCTTTACGAAGCTTTTTTGAGTGTAGTTTTTCAAATGTGGCGTCTGCGTGTTATATCTAAAGGTGGAGCTGAACGCCAAATAATTATTTATGTGTATTTGTGTGTGCTTTAAAGACCTGCACTGAGAGGAATAAAAATAAAAGTTTTTCACACAGTGTATCACTGTGTATATTGAGGATTATTTGAATTTTGCAACACAAGTCTTTGGGATTAGCATCGGGCCATCACCGATGAATAGATGGATGGATTAATTGACGTTATCGCGTCACATTTTTCTCATCAAAATGACATTCAGATTGAAAACTTTTTACACCAGAGTTTTTCGAGAATTCACTGTAAAAAAAAATTTTCTTTTCTCAACACAACTGAAAATTTTTCTTATCAGCAGCTCTAAATAACATGAATTTGCTTGCTTGGTAGTGAAGAGAAATAATAAAATATGGAAGTTGATAGGAAACGGTGGTAGCTTGACTAGGGTGAGTTAGGAGAGTAGAACGAAAGAATATAAAAAATTTAGTGTATGTTTAGTTAAAGTTTTGCATACAATATCAATTTACATTCACCCAGTTAACAAGCAATGAAAGAGCTAGCTAGCTAGTTTTAGGATGATTTAATAAGAAACTTTTTTAAATTTCAATAGTTTTTAAACTACTGGTCCGTAACCAGTAGACAAAATTTACTGTAGAAAGTAACCTAAAGCTAAAAAGTATTTTTTCAATTCTAGTCGCCAACAATTATTTCAAATTTTTGTTTAAAAGATCTCAAACATATTTATAATATTGTTCAAATTCAGGGTTACAAATCTATGAAAATTTCTTAATATGTACGTTTCTGTCGAGACAAAATTTGTCTATTTGTACAAATTAGCAGCTGCTTGAATTTTTAGCGCATTTTTGTTTACAACACGAGGTGAGGCACGAGATCTCGAAAACTACAATAGCTAGAGACTTGCGGTTTTTTGTGTTCGATTTGTGCTGTCGAGTTATTG
>JACWBX010002912.1:5660-18447 GCA_014622435.1 Polypedilum pembai
ACTCTAAACAAGGCAAAGACATTTCAATATTTCAATAGAAAAACTGAAAGCTTTTAAAGCTGACTAAAAGAAACCGTTTTGAAATTTAGTTGAAACTAACTTAAAGTAAAGTAAATTAAGTTGATTAAAAATAAAATTGATTTTGAAAACTTAAAATCAAAGTCCGAAACCATTTTGCAACTAAGTAAAATTCAACTGAATTTTAGTCGATTAAAAACTTCAAATAAAAGTTAATCACAGAGACGGAAGACGACTAAATTCAGTCGACTTGCGTACAAATTTTTAGTTGACTTTGGGCTCTGGTTAATCAACTAATGTTATATTTTTTAATCGATTTAACATTAGTTGAATTTTTGTTAGTTGCGAAAAAGGTTTTAGGCCCTGTTTTCAAGTGTTTAAAATCAATTAAAATGCTTTTAAAAGTGACATTTTGTTGAAGATTTTAAAATAAAAGAAATTTTGAAATGTAAACAAAACAAATTTTGAAAAGATTAAATAACTAAAAACTTTAAATAAAAATCAATGTTAAACTAATTAGGAATTTCTTCGATGTAAAGAAAGTTATTATTAAGCTACACAGTCAAGTTTTGATCTGCAATGGCAAGAACTTTAGCAAGAATTATGTATATATAAAATCTGCTATTAAAGCAGCCGTCTAAGCTAACTTTTATGTAGATCACGGACTGAAACTTTTACACAGCCAAGTTGTATTTCACACAATTTTAGCTTAAAACTTTAATTATTTTGTTTTTTTTCGGAAAAGTGTTTCGCTAATTCCGAAAGTTCAAAATTTTTTCGAAAAGGAGTGTAAAATATTTAAAAATAAAAATATAACGGTCAAAATTTTGAATAAAATTATGAAGTAAATATCTAATTTAAACTTACTAAAAACTGATTAAATGAGAAATGATTTTAAATAAAAAAAAATCAAAGCTTCAAGCTAAGAATTAATTGAGCATTTTTTCTCTCATTCAAGTTCTCAATGAAAATTTGACTTTTCAATGAAATTTCTTCTTCAAGCATTTTCAATGAATCGCAATGAAATTCATTCACCTTGTTTTAAAGTCTACGTACGAAGACATGATAGAGAGAAAAGCAGACTTTGTGGAATTAATGATTGAAAGTAAAGTTCTTGAGATTTTGCTACAACGTTGAATTGATTTTGTCTTCCTTCTTTATGGAATTTTCTGAGAATTGATGTAATAAATTTGAGAAATGTAAATCTTTGTTTACTCGTCTCGAAACTTATCCTTCTTTATGTTATCATTCGTGAACAGAGAGACAGGGAAAGAAAAAGTTGAGAAAGTTGTCGCATACAAACAAAAACTAAAATCTTCCTTCAACATGAAAATTTTAACGCATTATATCTATAAAATCAAATTCCCAAACAAGACAACTAACAAGAAATCAACAGTTTTCACATAGTAACAGTGTGAGAAAGGAAACTTATGTTCTCATTCAAATATTTGTCAGCTTAAAATTATAAACTGAACTTCGCCTTTCTTCACTCAACTTTGATCATTTTGTGCTTCGTTACTGCTCTAAGTCTTATTTAAATAATTCCCTTTATTGCTATAGCAAAAATTCATCGATAAATGTTTTGAAGATAACGAAGCAAAAAAAGGAAAAACAAAATCATCCTCTTTTGAGACTTTGAGACAAGTTTTCCTTTTTGAAAAAAAAAACACTAGAGAGGATCTTTTATAAAACACAGAATTTTGAAATGCGAACAAACGAGGAAAAAATTCTTCTTCATCAACATTACTTTAAAGGTGAATGTCACATGCCATAGATTGTTAAGTCAGGTTAGCCTTTTCCAAACTTTCTGCTCTTTCATTTCTCGTAAAACATCTGATGATCCCTTGACATTTCATGATTCTATTTTCCTCTCGCTTTCTCGCTTCTCTTCTACTTTTTGCAATGACTTTTTTATATGTCAGAGGAAATTGCGGCTACAAAATTTCTGTTTTTCATGGAGGATGGAAAAAGAGAGAGAGAGGTCATTTTGTTATTGTTAAATAGGCTTAAACTTGTAAAGTCATTGTTCTAGCTTTTTAAATTAAAAAAATTTTCTTTCTGTCAACAAACAAAAAAGTTTTCTAACTTTTCGTTAAAAGTTCGTTATTTTTTGAAAAAAATCGTTATTTTTGAAAATAAAACCGTTATTTTCAAAAAGTGAATTTTTCAATCATTTCTTGGTCTTAAGAAGGAATGAAAAGATTCCGCAATCAACACAAAGTCAAATTCCCTAATCGTTTTACCATATTCTTTAGAAGTAAACGAGTGAGTTGACTATGATACTTTACATTGTTACATTTCTCTACATTCCTATGAAGGAAGAAGAAGCACAAATGTAAAAGGCATTCATTCTCGTTTTTGGGTGAACATTTTTTCTCTCTTTAGAAATCCCATGTCTAACATTTTTGCAATTCGTAAACTCCCTAAGAAATTCTTCTTCTTTTTTCTGAGATAAGACGTAAATCTTTCCCCATATATGTGTATATATATTATAATTTATGTGCGGAATTTCACATATTTTAAGCCTCAAATTTCTCAATCTATTGTGAGAAAATATTTATAAATAGAACAAGTTCATTATGAGTTTTTTTACAAGCATACATGACATGATGTTAATTAAGTTTCTGTTGTGCTTTGTGCTAAAGAGCTTTTTCACACAGCCTTTCACTCAATGACTTGTGCTTTTATGTATATATATGGAAAATAACCCAGCATTAGTCTGCCTATTGTTTTGCACTTAACTCTTGTTTGAAACTACAAAATTTGCCTTATTTATTTAAACTGACACATGTGTGAAAAGGGAACAACTTTAAATGGCAAATTTTTAAAGAATAATCGATAAAGAAATAATGAAGGAAAAAGAGCTTCAAGCAAAACTACAATTTCCTTTAAAAATGGTTTTATAGTAAAATAAGTAGGTTAAATTTGTGGTATCGATGACGATGCAAGTTTTTCTTTAGAATATAGAGTGAAGCATATTAAATTTCCTTTTCTTTCTCCCTTTGGCAAATTTTTCAAGTATTTTGTAAGGGATTTTAATCAAGATGAAATTTCTTTGACTTTTACTTGAGTATGATTATATAAAGAAAGTTGTTAAGGTTTTTTAAATTGAACACAAATTGAGTGTTTGATAGTAACTAAATAGTTTTAAAAAATTGAAATTTGGTTTAAGATATTTAGGGTTTAACATTATGTAGATAAAAAAAAGAATTATGCTCATAATTTCTCTTCTTATATGCATAATGCCGAACCCTAAAGATATTTATAAAGCGAAAATATCAAGGGGAAAATCTAACGGAAATTAAAATTTTAAAATTTTTTTATCAGTTAACTTTCCCCTTAGAAAACATTTAAAATTCGAAAATTCCGTTATTTTTATATAATTTTCTTTTTCACGAACTTTAAAGAAAAATCAATAAATTCTAGACTTAAAAACTTATATCATTCTTTCCTTTCCTTTCTCTACGACCCAAATCCAAAAATCACAATCTCAATAATATCAAGAGACCTTCTCTTTTTCTTTCTTTTCTAACTCGACATGAATCAAGAGCTTTTCTAGCGCATAAACCATATAATTCTCATTTGTCAAATCTTAATCCTATCTATCATTTCAAGCTATTTAAAAGAACATTAATTTTACTTTTTCCGAAAGAAAATGAAAATTTCAACTCATTTAAAACATCAACCGTGAGTTATTAAATAATAAAAGAAAAAAAAACTTTTTAACAAACCTCGTTTTAATAGCTGGCGTTGTGGCAACAAATGCTTTATTCATCCACTCAGTCGTGACATCCTTTGCATTGTCATTTTCATTATCATAACTCATTACGCAATTAATTAAGAGAATTGTCGAAAGCAATTGAAGAATTAATGTAAACTTTCCAGCATTCATGATTTAATTATTTTATTATTCTTAACGTTCTTCACAGTGATGAAATCTCACAATAAATGATAATTTTATGCAAATGTCTAACTTTTACACGTTTTTCTTTTTTTGATGCTTTGAATGAATGATGCGGAAAATTGACGCTATTATCAAAATTTTTTTAATGAAAATTCTTGTACGCTTTGAGAAAAAATTGCTTTCTTTATCGCGTTTTTTCAATTGTTTGCACTTTGCTAGAGTAAACACCAGAAATTATTGTTTTTTTTTTCTTCTCCTTCTCGTTTCTAACGTTGAAAAAGTTTTTCTTGCTTAAGCAACGAAATTACTTAAATAAATTTTTGTGTTTTTATTTTTTGTCCACTACACAAAAGAGTAATTAAAAATTTTTTCAATCATATACACACGATAAAGTGACTGAATGAAATAAAATTTTAATCAATACTGGACTTTGAAAGCTAACTGGACAAAGATGAAATTTTATCCCACTCCATTCTTGATGTGTATTTTAGAACATTCTCTCATCATCATCATCATCCCCACTTTGCTTTTTAGTGTGTTTACAGTGAGAAAGAAAACAACAATTTTTCATGAATTTTTTTTTCGAGAGCAAGAAAGAGAGTGAGAGGCATTTTTTCATCATAAATCGTGATTCATTATATTGATTTCTAGCACACACAGTAAAAGGCTGTGAGTTAAAGAAGAGGAAAAATTAATTTTCATAAAGTGTATCGAGTAACAAAGTTCCCATTTTGGGAATTAATTTTTATATGCTTTCCGTGTTTTTCATCAATTTATGATAGAAATTTATTCTGTGATTAAGTTATTTGCTTTACAGATAATTGAAAAAAAAAATTTCACTCTCGAAGGAATAAAAATAAAAGTTTAATTAAATTTGTAAACGACTGTGATTTAACGATTGAATAAAAATTAGTTTCAAGAGAGAAATAAATGAATTTTTTGAACTTAGAGATTGAAGAGAAAATTAATTTAATTAAAGATTGATTGAACAATCTTTGAATGATGTTAATGAATTAATATTGGCATGAAAACAGCTGTAGAAGACTTTTTTAATTGAAATTTTAAAACATTGAATTTTTCCGTCAATTTTCCAAAGGTTTAAAATTTAATGAGAATTTTTCTTTGCTTTTTTATTCCTCTAACTTCCTTATTGAACTAAATTTCGTCATTTATCTTTGTAATTTTCTAAACAATAATTATTATATAATGCATAGCTACTGGTCCGTATTCATTTCATCCGTAGAAGCTATTGTAGCCACTGTCTATTTTTCCAAAAAATACCTTTTGGCTAAACACAATCAAATTTCAGTTCGCCGTCCATATATATATTTTCTTAAAAGACGGTTTTTAGAGAGAATTTTATGCCAGACTTGATTGTCCAGTAACCAAAGGTTACAAAGTAGATTATACTTTTACAATTCTCATATAACGGATAAATTTGAAATTAAAATTTAAATTCAAGTTCAAGATCAGTTCCAAGATTAAAAACAATTTTAAATTCGTTTTTGTTCACAAAAGGGAAAATGCTTGGTAGTATCAATCGAGGTTTTTGTCCATTGTTTGAAGATTTGAAATTTTCATTGTGTTTTGCACACCCTTTTTCAGTAATTTGAACATTTTCGAAATATCAAAACCGCGTTTTCAAAAATAATTTTTGCTGCATACCGCTAGACTTTCGAAATTCCATAGCAGTCAGATTGATACTACCAAGGGAAAATGAAATTTTTTTTTGATAATTATACAATTAACAGACACAAGTAAAGGAAAATTCAAAATTATATAAAAGTAATTGTTTTTGATACTTAATATCAGAGTTATAAAAATAAAATCTATTTTGTAGATTTTGCTTACTGGGTACGAGCCAATAGTTTACGATCTATTAATAAATTTGCTTTAACCTTGATATTTTAAATAATTCTAAGGCTAGGATACTAAATTAAATTACCTTTTATTTTATATGGTGTGAACTAAATTTAATTAATTTAGTAAATTTTTTAATGAATGCCTTGATAAACTCTTATTCAATAAAAAAAATAGCTTCAAGAATTGGGTCAAAAGTTATTGTAAGAATATCAAAATATCAATTTACAAGTTCTATCACTTAAATGCCATTAATTTTCACCTTCTTTTTTTCTCCGCTCCAAATATCAACCACCAAAAATTCTTTCTTTCTTCATTCCCGACCGAACGAAAAAGTAGTTCAGAGAGTTGAAATTGTGATAATCCAATTATCATGCGTATATATATGCTCCACAAAGTGCTGAACTTCATTATTATGACATTCGCTGCTCTCTAAAATTCAATATATGATATGTGTACGAAATTGAAAACATATTCAGAGTGAGAGGAGTGAAAAGCATTCTCGCTCCAATTTCTACAAGCGTTCGACTAACCAAATTATTTTTCCATTCATTTTCATCATTTGTTCGTTAATTTACATATGCATGACAAAATGTGTAGATTGTTATAATATTCTTGCCAACAACAAACGATAAGCACATGAAACAAGCAGTTAAAGAATTTATTTCATGTGAAGATGAAAATTTCTAACTGTTTTTCAATTTACAAGCAAATATTTTCTTGTTTACATAAGCTCACTTGTGGTTTTGAACTTGCATTTAAATCACTGTTCTAATTTAATTTGTCACAGTACATGCAAGTTTATAAAATTAATAATAAATTAGTTGGAACTAAATAAATTTTTTAAAAATTGAAGAAAAGAATTTTCAATTAGTGACAGACATTAGAGATTTTTTTTATTTGTCTAGCGAAACTTTGTAACTAGAACTAGCACTTGCTAATTGTTTCTAAATGATTGAGGTTTAGCTCTAATTGAAACAGTAAAATTCAATCTTCCTTTCCTTTTTTTTCTCTCTGTTAATTGTTTCAGCATCATGTGTCTGTTTGTCGATCGATAATTTCAATAAAAAAAAATTTGCCTCAAGGCATTACATTACATTTTAGTTTTTTTTTCTTGATAATCTCTAACCCAAAATCAAATCGAGTGTGAAACAGTTGAAAAAAAAATTTGTAATTTTCCTCTTTTTTTACTTTAACCTAAAATCATTTTGTAAATATAACGAAACATAGAAATAATAACAAAAATTATTTTTTTAACAGATTTTTATCATTTGAATTTGTTTATAAGAAAACTTCCTTGACAATTTTGATGATCATTGACTTGAAAATGTAAACAAATAAACAGAATATTTCAAAAAATATCAAAATTTGTCTGCTCTCAGTAATCAAAAATACGTTACAATTTTCTGTTTACTTACTATAGCACCAACAACGTGAACAACTTCCGCTTGAGCGAATTGGTCAAAAGGAAGCGTCAGTGCAAGACCAAGTGAGAATAATATGAATATAATTTCTTACATTTTAATAAAAAAAATGTGAATGGTTAAGACGACAGACTCAATTACTTTTACACATTCAAACTCTTTTTATTCTCGATCGGCCGATCTAGATTCAACCCGAGTAATCAAAAATACGTTGCAATTTTTCGTTTACTTCCCATGTCATACCAAAAGCATATAAACGGAAACCGTAACGTATATTTGGTAGCTTGAGTATTTAAAACCTTCTAATGCATTTATTGATCAAGTTTGTGCCTAACATAGTTAAGATACTAAAGACTAAGGCAATAGAACTTCCGTAAAACGTTGCAAAAAGCTGCATAACGTTGTATAAGTGGTAAAAAGTTGCAAAACGTGGCATAAAGTTGAAATTCTTTTCCCTTGCCAAAGACTAAAATTTCTTACAAAATTATTTATTTTTTATCAAATAATTTACAAATGTTTAAGATTTTTACTAATTTTTACAATTTCTTCCGTTAAATCTTTTAAACAGTTAACTAATATAAAGCAAATGCTTGAGTAAATCAAAATAATAAAAGAAAAATTCTCTTATTTCTTTATCTATGAACACAATTATGTATATATATTTCGTGAATAAGTGGAGAGAATTTTGCGTAAAACATTGTTTTAGCAGGTGTTGCCACTTGAAAACTTCCCGACTCCATTAAGATTTTTTCGAATCGATAACATTATGCTATGTTTCGTGTGTGTGTATATAGGAATGTTTGCTTATATCGAAACCCCATGACTGAATAATATGTGCTCAATTGATTGGAGTTTTATGTCATCAACATTGAAAATTTATTCATCAATTAACACCTCGTTTTGTGGTATGTTTGAAGAGTTTCTCTAGTGCATTTTATTCATTTTTTTAATGTTCTATGTGTGTGGTTGTGTTTGTGTTTACCTAAAAGTTTGATGTTTGAATTTCAATCAATTTAATGAAAACAAATTTATTACACATCTTTTGTGTGGGTTGATTTTATTATGTGTTCAAAATAAATTGGGCAAAAATGTAAAGAATGCTGACCCAAATATCAGTTTTGTTAAGAAGAAGAATTGAGCAAAAAGTTTAAGGACTTTTGCTTTTACCTTGTGGTTAAAAATTTCTGCTTAATTAGAAAATAATTAATTAAAGTTTGTTGAAAACATACAGAAATTGATTAATTGTTGTTCTTGTGACTAATCAATTTTTAGAAGTTAAAAATTTTAAATTTAGTTTTCAAAATTTAAATATTTTAATTTTTCAAATTAAAGCTCTGAGAGGTATAACAAAACTGTTATGGTCTCTAATTTGAAAAACTTAGCTTTCCTAAAAATTGTAAATTTGTTTTGTTTACTTTAATTCCTTTTAAATCATTTTTAGTCTAATCAAAATATTTTTTATGTTTCAAATAGAACTTCATTGAAAATAAGCTTGTAACCATTTGTTCCTTATTGTTTGATTTATATCAAGTTTAGCTAATACAAACTATTAATTTTGATTAATGTGAAGATAATACATGATAATGAATTGTAGCGGGGTCAGCAGTTATAGCAAGTGAACCATATTTTGTCACGATCCAAGTTTTTATTTTATCAGCCGCCAATATCATCATATCTAATAAATGAAACTGCCAAGAATTGAAAAACTAAAGAAAACTTTATTTACTTTTTATTAGACCACTATTCAGTATTCATGTATGGATATAAAACAAGGAAGACAGCAAAAGTCCTCAATACAAAATTTAAACCTCTTTAACTGCTCAAGTTATCGTTGCTGACAAGATTTACTTCGTATATCCAATAGTTTCTTTATTACTGTGATTAGAAATTTACTATTTAATTAAAAAATAATTTGATAGATTGTGACTAATTAAAAAATTCCATAAATTCCAAATTTTCCTTGCTAATTGTTAACCTCGAACTCTTGTTGCATTCACAGACATTTCAAAACCAAATTGCGAAACATTTTCATGCGAAAAATTTCATTGTCCTTTTCATACATTTATTGCAAAATTGCTGCTGTCGCACGTGAAGCGTGACCTTAGAAAGAGTTGCACTTTTTAGAACAGCATTGACAACAGCAATGTTTCATATCATCTTCAAACCACTAAACAATATACAAATATTTTTCTCTTTTCGACATATGCATGTGAAAATTTCAACAAAATTGTTTGCTGTTGAACAATGAAGAAGAAAAGCAGAGCGGAAACGAATGTGAAGTATATTCATAATCATATTTTTGACATATTCTTTTTTTTCTTCATTCCTTCAACACACATCCCTCTATAAAACTGTCAAAGCGTCGTTTTGCATATTTGAAAATGTTGCCGAAAAAATGAAAATTATCTCGATAAAATATCTCCTCAGCAATTTCGACAGCACATAAAAATGAAAAATTGTTTTTTATTCAATGTCGAGTGATGCAAATGAAGGCATTTAGTCTAACAAGAAGAAGAAATGTTTTTTTATTTTGAAAACTTTTATATTGAATAACAAATATTTTGAAGTGTATTGACTTCAAAGGAATGAATGAAAAATGTCAGGGGTTGATAAATTATTAATAATTTTAAAAAGAAAATTTGTGCTTATCCAGAATAACCAAAAATACGTTACGATTTTCCGTTTATTTGCCATGACATACTTGTAGTTACTCAGGAAGATTAAAGTTTTGTTTTAAGAAAAAAATTTAGACTTAAAAATAACGAATTTTCCAAGGTAGGGACAGTTCAAAAAAAATTTTTTTTTCAAGCTCGCCTACTGCCAGTAAAAAAAAGTAAGAATTTTCGTAAATTTAAAACAAACGGTTTTTTGAATATTGTAAAATAATAATAAAAGCTAAAACGCTTAGAGCTCAATGGACGAATAATTTCTCTAATTTGAAAAATTTCGTTAAACTATTTCTGAAGAATTTTCTTCAAAATCTTTACAATTTTTCATTCAATTCACTTTATTTCATTACATATAGTTTAATAAAGTAATAAAATATTCTTTTTGAATGGATTGAACATGATGCTAATCAGTTTTGAAAAGTTATTTTTTAACTCCATTCAAAAATTTAAAAAATTTTAAACACAAAGTAAACTTTGCTTTTTCTTATAAATCTCCCACGACTAAAACATTTTGAAACTTGAAAAATCTTTAAGATTTTCTTGGAAAAATAAATTAAACTGAAAAAAACAAAAAAAAAATGAAAGTTTTAAAAAGCTTTTTACATCAATCTCAATTTCAAACAGATTTTTGTTATTCAAAACCTTAATTATCTAGAACGTAAATAAATAACTTTATGATCCGCACATTTTGATTGACATGTCATTTTTATAGAAAAACAATGAAAAGCAAAGAATGAAATTTAAACCTAAAAAAAATAACAAAAGATTCTTTTTATTCACAAGATTATGTAATAAACATCTTGAATTTCATTTTTAAACATTGTTTATGCTATTAATGAGGAAGATTTAGTCCTTTCTGCATCAATAAACTTTTTTTTAAATGAACCCTTACTCATTCATTCTTCTCACACTTGAATAAAAAAATATTTTACTCTTTGTGCTTTGCCCATAAAAAGAAGAAACGAAGAGAAGAAAATGAAAGAATGCCATTGTCGAATTCTTTACATAAAATGACTACTCCTTTATTTCTTTTTTGCCCATTTCACACTTTCAAATAAATTAAGATCAAAATGTGAGAAATGTAAATTGAAACTTTTTTGCCTCTCTTCATTTCATAAATCAACCCCATCTCGTTATCTTTAAATTATCACCGAGTAAAAAAAAAAGCTCTACTCATTGACCCAAAGCAAGCTTGAGCAATATAACCTTTTGCACTCTTGCCGCTTTAATAAATAATTTTATATTACAAACATTATTATGTTCTAACTGCAAACCAACTCCATTCTCGGATCAAAGTTCATGTTTGGATTATAACTCTCGACATAGCAAGAGAGATTTTTTTGTATTTAAATTTATTTGACCTTTAACATTTCGTAATTACGGGTATATGTGAGGTTTTTGTATTTTTCCAACTCTTTTATTTAAATAATAAAAAAAAAATTATATATACAAACGAAACCAACAAAAAGCGGCTCTGGAAAAAGCGTTAAAACATCAATTTTACTGATTGAAGGCTTGAGCGTTGTTACCAATTAAAAAGTTTTTACTTTCAACCAATTTTTCTCTCTCTCTCTCTCTCTACTACTGCTGTTGATATTTTTTTAGTTGAAAAGTTTGATTATGAAAATAGACCAGAATGGATCGATGAAACATTTTAACAGGGTGATGGTCACTGTGACGAATGTTTTTGCTTATTCTTTCGCTTTTTCATAGTTTTCTTTCGCTTTTATGCAATAATTTGTATTTTCACTATTCGCTATAGTATTTATGTACCTTGTTACCTGCATTTTAGTACTATAAATATTTATTTTAGAACTTTTTAGCACAGTTTAGAACAAAATTAAAATTTTAGTACTAAATAAATATTCAGTCTCATTGAAAAATTTCCAGAGTCCGAAACCGTTTTGTTTTTTAGTCACGACTGACTAAAATTCAACTGATTTTTAGACAATTAAAAATAAAATGCTAATCGACTAAAATTTAGTTAATTGACTTTGACCGACTAAAAGCGATTTTAGTTGACTAAAATCAATTTCAGTCGAAAAAATTTTAGCTTTCCCAGAGTAAAATCGTTTTTAGTAAACTAAAACTTAACCGATCGAAATCTTCGGCTAATTTTCAACTAAATTTTAGTCGATTAGTATTTTATTTTTAATCGACTAAAAATTAGTTGAATTTTAGTTAATCGAAAACCGGTTTTGGACTCTGAAAAATTCATTAAATTCATCATATCAAGTATCATTTTGATCGAAGCTAAAAAAAGGATAAAAAGAAAAGATTTAAGTGTCTCTAACAAGTTTTGTAGAAAATTGTCTTGCCTTTTCTAATTTGTTATTAATTTCAAATTTTAGTACAAAATAGTCAAAGCACCATATATAATATACATAGAGCGATTTTTTCGAAAGTTTTTTGTCGGCAATAACGGACGAACCCTAGTACAAAAAAGATTAAATCAAATAATTATTTGTTTCAAAAAAAACTTTTACTTTTTTTCAGAAAATTTCCAGGCGTAGACACACGTTGCACTTTGTTGATCTTTTTTGCTCTTTGACTTTAATTTATCCAGATTAAATTTCCAAAGTCCTGATATAGAAATACAAAGAAGAGCAAGAAAGATTAACAAATTGCTTTTTATTGCACCTATTTGCTCTGTCCAACCAGAAAAAAGAGCAAACGGGTGCAACAGAAAGCAATTTACTGATCTTTCTTGCTCTCTTTCTTGTGTCCACGCCTGGGAAATTTTTAATTCCTATAAATTGACAAATTTTGCTTCCTTCAACTACTCTCACACACAAAAGTTTAAAATGAATTAAAATAATTCAAACTTTTTTTAAGCTTTAAAACTACATAGAGAAAAAGCAAAACTTTTTTAATCTTCCTAAAAAAATTGAATTTTACAATAAAATAAAATT
>JACWBX010002913.1:0-11941 GCA_014622435.1 Polypedilum pembai
TTTATTTTATAAATATTTCATGATTTACGAAGATTTGAGTTCTCAAACTTTCAGTATAGACTTAAAAAATTGGCAAAAATAATCTAGATAGGTCTAAGAAACTTAATTCAAGAAAATTTAAGAAATTTTTCAAAACTTTGTTTTGTTTTGGTCTTTCTACACTTTTCTACATTTTTCTACACTTTCTACACTTTTTCTTCATTTTCGATTTTTTCTTCCTTTTCTTCGAAGCTGTCACCCCCTCGGGCAGATCAAAGTATGATTGTTTTCCATCTATACGTTTGATTTGAAATTTAGATAATGTTTTTTGGTTATTATCGGGTGGTTTCCTAAAATTTTGCCTTTTTTTACATCAACTTTGAAAGATTTTTTCCCAAAAACTATAATAGTTAATGACAAACGGTAAAAAGTATTTTAATATACATTTGTTTTGTAAGTTTTTAAAAAATAATTTTGTTCAATGAAACATTTATTTTCATTTTAAAGTTTAATTTTGAAAATTTTACAAATTCTTGATTTTTTTGGCCAAAGTTTTCAGCAGCAATTTTTATAATGAAATAAGTTCTATAAAAATTATCTTATGTACTGCAAATAAAGTTTTATTCAAGTACTTTAAGGAACTGTAAACAGAATCGAAATATCTTTTGTAATTAAAAAGTTATCAATCAACAAAATTGTCAATTCAAAAATGGTGATATTTTCTAAAATTCTCAATTCTCGAAAACTATTTAGCTAATCGAAAAAATTTATATACCATTCGATTTTTCTTAAAATGCACTACGAAATAAGATAAAACAAATGGTATTTTAGAAACTATCAATTCCCATACATTTTCCAAAAATCTTTTGTTTACATTAAGGCGAAAATGTAAACAAACGAAACTTGCCAATTTCCTTTCATTCAATTCTTCGTAATACAATAATTTTAACCTATTTTAGTTTTTTCATAAACCATTATAGTTATTGAGAAAAAATCTTTCAAAGTTGATGTACAAAAAACGGCCAAATTTTATTAAACCATCTAATACGATATTATTATATAATAATTTAAAAAGTTTATGCAACGAATAAAACATAAAAATATGAAAAATTTTTGTAGATTTTTGTAATTCGCGAAATTGCCTTTTTGTTTCTTATTATTATTTTTTTAAAATAAAAATGAGTGATCTCTGGCGGATATTTCATCAATTTTGGTTTCTTTTTTTTCATTTTCGTTTTATTTGTCGTTTTGCATGTTTCGTACGAATTGTTTTCCCCTTCAAATTTGGGGATTATGTTATGTCACCATCTCTCAATTGTGTGTGTAATAATTTCTTGGAAGTAAACAATATTTTTTAAGTTGAGATTTTAATAGTTTTAATATCACCATGCACAGTAATTTGGCATTAATGCCATCATTCGTTTTCCCGGGAATGAGAGCAATCTATCAGAGCTTATTTAGCATATATCGAGAAAGCAATCCTCTCGTTATTTCGACTGTTAATAAGATATGGCAATTTCCAAACCTAAATACAAACGAAATTTTAGATTATATTTTCATTTACTTAAATGCTGGCAGTCCAGAAGAACAAGTGTGTGAACATTGGCATTATGTGACATTAGGCCTTTCAGATTTATATGGGGATAGTCGTATACATGCTATTGACACAGGAGCAAGTTCGGAAAGATTAAGTGGATTCGGCATCGAGTTGACATTAAGACTCAAAAAACATAACGAAACTCAGCCACCTAGCTGGCCAGCTCAACTTTTGCAGCAACTTGCTAAGTATGTTTTTGTCACAAGAAATAAATTGCTACCGAATGATTATTTGCCATGGAACAAACCGCTCGACGGTGTTGAAGATTCAAAAATTCGACACATGCTAGTTACTCTTGATTGTCAACTCAAAAGAATTAAAACTCCATTGGGTCATGTGTCATTTTGTCAAATTGTTGGTGTAACTGATGAAGAGGTAAAAAAATAAAAACAAATCATTCATGATATTCAAATAATTTATATTTTTATTTCTCAATAGCTTAATTGCTCACAGTCATTCAATGTGAAGAACATTCTCGAAATTTTAAAACAGGATCAATCAACTGGTGGAATCTCGTTAATAACAGACATGACTCGAAAGCAAAGTGTATTCGATCTTTTCCCTCAAACACTAAAAATGCTTGAAGAAGATCTTGAACGAGAAGGCTCAGATTTAGCTGGTGTAAACGGAGAATTTTTCTATAGAGAGTTACCGAAACTTGCCATCAAAACTTCACTATGCCTTACAATGTCAGATTCAGAGAAATCTTTGGATTTTACAAGATCATTAGGTAGATTGGATATAAGAACTAGTGCAGAACTTGCTGCCCATCACTCATCATCATTTTTACCTTTCGCTCGTCAGATTTTTCTCGATGGTGTTGAAATCATTTTTACACCAAACAGTGCAAAATTCTTAAAACTTGCATTTAAATATAGATTACTCAAAGGACATCATTTTACATTTCAATCGCCAGATACTCATTTGACATTTTTAACTGAAAATGTGAGTGGTAGTTTTGTTACAAATGAACAACCTTATGGATTAGCTGGAAAATGGCTTCAAATTAGAATTGAAAAAGACTTTTTGCCAACAATCATCAATGATTTGACAAATGTCAATCCTGAAAACACTGAACTACCTAAAATTTTTGATTATCCTGAGAAAAATTTACGCTTTATTATTAATAATTTGGCTTTTGGTTTGTCTTAAAAATTTAATTTCAAAAGTAACAATGTCTTCCTAGTATTAAGTAACACTAATGTGCCTAATTACTCATGAGAAACTCTTCTAATGTTTATTGCCATGATCAAATTTTTTTGAAGAATAAAAATAACCGTTCAAAAGCAGTTTAAATTTTGAATTCCATGAAAAAATTATGCATGATTAACAAAATTCATCATACCTGAGTCGGCAAAAAAACATTCTTTTAAAAAATGGAAGAATTTAAACTTTCTGCTGAATTATCTGGACATTCGTTGGATGTAAGAGCAGTTACTTATGCAAATAATTGCATTATATCAGGTTCACGTGATAAAACGGCTAGAATTTTTGAAAGAACTGACGATGGGTGAGAAAAACAATTTTCAATAACAAAGAAAAATAAATTTCACAAATTTTTTTTATTTTATAGCAAAAGTTTCAAGCAAACAGAAGTATTAACAAGTCATTCTAACTTCGTATCATCAGTTTGTGTTTTGAATGATGGAAAATGGCTTGCGACAGCTTCAAATGACAAAACCATATGTCTGTATCTTTTCGGTATTGTGCAACCGTTTGCTACTTTGAAAGAGCATACCAGCACTGTTTGTTCATTAGCTCAAGGATTAGAATCGAAAATTCTCATTAGTGGTAGTTGGGATCAAACAGCTAGAATTTGGAATAATTTAGATATTGATAGTTCTTCAATCGAATTAAAAGGTCATGAAGCTGCAGTTTGGGCTGTTTGCACATTAAAGAATGGCAAATATGCTACTGGAAGTGCTGATAAAAATATCTTTGTTTGGAATACAAGAGGTGAAAAGTTGGTTGTCTTAAAAGGACATACAGATTGCGTTAGAGCACTTGCCGCCTTGAATGATGGTTCTCTTTTAAGTGCATCTAATGATGGCACTATTCGTCATTGGAGTGATACTTATGATTGTATCAATGAGTTTCATGGACACGCAAATTATATTTACTCGATTGCACTAAATCCTGCTCTTGGTGATATCTTTGTAACTGGCAGTGAAGATAATACAATACGATTATGGTCAGTTAGTAAAGGAGCTGTAGGCGATGCCCTTCATTTACCAGCTCAATCTGTTTGGGCTGTTGCGTATGTTGAAAATACATCATAATATATTACAAAAATTTAATTACGTTTCAATTTTTAGATGCACTGATAATGGAGACATTATTACCGGCTCAAGTGATGCACTTGTTCGTGTATTTACAAAAGATCCATCAAGAGTGGCTTCTAAAGAAACTATTTCTGCTTTCGAGACTGCTGTTTCTACAAGAAAACTTGAACAAAGTATGGAGCTAGGTGGTGTGAAAGTTAATGATTTGCCAGGGCCAGAATCGTTATTGCAAGAAGGCACTGAAGGTCAAACTCGCTTAGTTCGTAAACCTGATGGCAAAATTCTCTGTTATCAATGGACTAAGGGAAAATGGGAGTGTGTTGGTGATGTTATGGGAGCGACTGGCGGAACGCAAAAAACTTCTGGAAAAAACTTGCATGAAGGAAAAGAGTATGATTATGTTTTCAACGTTGACATTGAAGATGGAAAACCACCACTAAAACTTCCATTTAATATAACTGAAGATCCATGGATGGCAGCTCAAAAATTTATTCATAAAAATGATCTGCCACAAGTTTATCTCGAGCAAGTAGCTAATTTTATTATTAAAAATGCTAACTTAACAACAATGCCAATTGCAAATGAATCGTTTGCTGATCCATTTACTGGCGGTGGTCGTTATGTTCCTTCATCAAACGGTAATAATTCTCAAAGTTCATCAAACAATGTCAATGTTAATTTTCGAGAAAGAAGCGGTGGCGATTCAAGAGCAATAAATCTCGATCCATTTACTGGTGGCTCAAGTTATTCATCAGGAAAAAGTGATTTGATAGTTCAGAAACATGTTCCATTTCTTAATTTATCCACATTTGATGTCTTTGATGGTTCGAAAATACTTGCAAAACTCAAAGAGTTCAATAATCAATTAGAAAATGAAAGTTTAAAAGTAACGGATGAGCAAATTGACAGTATCAATCAATTATTCTCAAACAATCTACCCGATGATGAAAATATTAAAATTTTTAAAAAATTGATGCAATGGCCAAATGAAAAACTTTTCCCTATTCTCGACATTCTTCGTTTAGCTGTTCGCAATAAAATAACATGTGAGAAGCTTGCATCAATTGATTATATTATAGACAAAATCAGCACAACAGCAGCAAATCAATTGATGTCAATTAGAGCACTAAGCAATATGTTAATTCATGAGTATGGAATAAATAATGTGGAAATTAAAATTAATAACATTTGCGAATCGATCTCACAAATTTCTCAAGGAAGTGTCAATCTTCAGAATGCAATTTCTGCTTTCTTCCTTAATCAATCGATATTACAAAAAGAAATGAAATCAGAAGAAATTTGTACAATTTTATCACTTGAATTGTTGAGAAGCCTTGAATGGATTAGTGATCCAGAGGCAACATTTAAATCATATGCTGCAATTGGAAATTTAATTACATTCAATCCATCAGCTATAATATCAATCATTAAGTCAGCAGACACATTTAAAAGTTCTCTTGAACGAAATCGAAGTGCTCAATATGTAAAGTTGGCTGAAATTTCTAATGAATTGACTGAAAAATTACTTTGAAGTTATTAATAATTTTTCGCTTAATAAAACATACAATTATTTTTTTTTTCCAAAATGTTTCGCTACAAATTTTTATTTCTATTTCAGTTTAACACTCGAATCATCATAATTTTCAATTAGTATTTGTAAGATGATTATATTTATGATGAAAAAGAAAGTACTCGCAAGCCAGATAAAATCAAAACTGTTGATGCCTTTAAATTCTAGAAAATAGGCACAAAAAAGCCACATTCCTTGACCAGCAAACCAAAGTATTATTAACATAATGATCTGTTTGAATGAAAGACTTCTAAAATTATTAATAGTCAGTGGTAATAAGGACAAAAACCAAACAAAATATTGACTCGTAATAACAGGATTATACGTCACCATAATAAAAGCTATTAAAAAGGCGCCAAATTGAATTGTTTGGCGAGTTCGACTAAAATGAAAGCTTATCAAAATGATGAGTACAATTTGAGGCATAAAAGTTAGAAGCTTCTCAAACACATTCACTTTTCCACCAGAATTAAGATATTGTAGATAGAAGTAAAGTGAGAAATTGTGGCGTGTGTCTTTTCTCACAAAATGGAAAATGATTGACTCATAAAGATATTTATGATCGTAGAGTAGATAGAAGACGCCAGTTAGAAAAATCAGTACTTTCAATACGGTCAATATGAGAAATGTTTGCTTTCTATTTGGTTTTAAAAAGCAATTTAAAAGTGATTGTATGCTATTGATTTGATATTTCTTGTCCGAAAGATACATATAATAAGCTAAACTGAAGAAAATTGGATAGAGACGAAAATGAATAGCAAGACCATGAAATATACCAGATTTTATGACATTCCTCTCGTTGTCTTTCTCACTCGTGTTATCTTGAATTTTGAGAAGGTAATAAATAGATACAAGCACTAAAAATGATGTAATTGCATCTCCATTTCCTCTTGTCGCAATGACCATTGTCGAAGGATTGTAGAGCCAAACATATGCTGCAAAATTACCCATTCTCTCAAATTTCATTCTATCACTTGTTCCAATTAATTTCAGGTCCTTTTTAGTGCTAAACAATTTTAGTTTGTTCTTGTTTCCATTTCCATTGAATTTCTTTTCAAATTTTGCTTTATTATCTTCAATTGATGTCGATTGATTTAGAAGTAGAGAATAATATTCATCGATAATTATTCTCTTTATAATCACTGCAATAGCTAAATCGAATATTGCGAAGAGAATCTTTCCAAAACATCCATGAAGATAGATGTTTGGAAGAAGGAAAATTGCTAAGAGTGGTGTGTAACGATAAGTGTGTCGATTAAATGGAGATCGTCCTTGAGCAATTTGCAGAGAACCATCAGTAACAACGCGATAATCGACATCAGTATATGGTACTTCTGATATTTTATCTTGAATTTCACCATAAACTATGAGAATTAATCTAATCATTAGCGAAATCATCAAATGTTTTTTCAAACCCGACAACATTGCGGTTTTTTTAAATTTTTTTCTTTATCAAAATGTCTATTAATTTAGTTATTTCACTATCATACTACTATTACAATTCACAATCGTGTTTTCATCGTTTTAGCTTGTTCCATTAAGCATTTTTTGAACTCCTGAAATTCTTTGTCACATGCATGCTGTTTAACATTGAAATCACGAGTAACACAAGCAGCATAGAGACTTGCAGATGAGGAGCATTTGGCGACTAATAACGGATATTTGCTAAGACGATCCTTTGCCTTGCGCACAGATTCCATTTATCTTCGAGTTTGAGGCAGAACTGATGGGTCTAAAAAGTCTTCTTCTTTGCGAATTAATACGTCGTAAATTTGACGCGAAAAGAAGATTGATAGACAAGTTGTAATGGCTAAAACTTGAAATAAACGTGGGTTTTTATGAACCCAACCTTTCTTTGGCAATTGATAGCTTGGTTTTTGATATTTGTAACTGAACTCTTGTTGATTAGAATTTGGTTTTTTATTCATTCTTTTTTTTCTCTGAATCTAATGATTATGCTTCTGGTGAAATATTGTATTTTTTGTTAATGTCAATTCCTTCACAACACACACTCACTGCTTTAAATTTTATACAACATTGTCTCATTTGTTCAAGTACATCAAGACACTTTTCTTCTTGATAATTATTTTCTGAAACATGATGGTAGACATGTTAAGAATTTTCTATTTTGTCAAAATTAATGCTACTTACCTTTTAGACAAGTCTGAATTTTACACGCATTTGCTTTACAGGGATCAAATGGTTTCTTAGGCATTCAATTAATTAAATAACAATATGTATTATAACTTTGAATTTGAAAATAAACAATCGAAAATTTTAGAATAAATGTCACTTGAAAACCAAACAACTTGACTTGATTACTTGAAATGAATATTATACATTTCGAATATATTATTTTGCAACGTTTGTCAGCATTGTTTTGATAATTAATGCGTTCAAAAAAATAATAAACGCTTGAAAAAAACTGATTTTTTCGCTTTTTTAGTAAATTTCTGAAATCTAATAAGAGAATAAGATAAAGTTTTTAGAAATTTCTATAATATTAAATTAAAGAAATCTAATTTTACCACACTTTTATTTTTTTTTTGTTAAATATCAAAAATTTCAGCTTGAAATTTAATCTTTTAATTAGCATTAAGTTTCAAATTTTCGTTTTTAATTTTAATTTATTTCATTGGGCAAAGAGAGAAGAAAAAATAGTAAAGGGTCATGAATGCAAGTATAATTTTTAGTTCTCATTTTCTCCTGTATGTGGCATGATGATTTCGAAAATAAACTCAAAACAAGAAATTTTTGAAAAGACAAAGTCAAAAGTGATTAAAATTAAAATTTAAAGATGTTCGCGATAATAAATAAGATTCTGGACTGGTTTAAATCCCTTTTTTGGAAAGAAGGTAAATATTAAACTAAAATTTGGGCATTGAAATGTTTAAATATTGAATGAAATTTCTTATCTCTATTTCGACAAAAATTAAGAGATGGAATTAACATTAGTTGGATTACAATATAGTGGTAAGTTTATACAGCTTTAAAACTCATACAAAATCTAAAAGCATCTTTCATTCTCTTTAAGGGAAAACTACATTTGTCAACGTTATTGCTGTAAGTTTATTCAGAAATTAAATTTCCAATCGTCATTATAAATTGTGCATAAATTTATCAAATATATTTGAAACACTTAGTGTTTATCAGTAGCTAAACATGCATAGATCATTTACAAGATATTCATTATCAATAATCGAGTCAACGTACTAAAGCAACAGCATATGCAACAATAGAAATGGAAAAATTTTTATTTTTCTTATGCGTTGTGTGTCAAATTCTTTGTTTATCAGCAAATTTTAATGAGTCATCTTAAAAAAATAATCAAGCATATTGAGTGAACGATCCAAAATAATTTAAGAAAATTGTCTTTTTAGTGTCGACTCACAAAGCAAATAATGAAAATCACTTGTAAATGAACAAAAATTATACTGGTCCATAATATGTGAATCATTCGTCCAATTTTATTGATTTTTTCCTCCCATGTTCTCACTATATATATGATGCATTTTTTGAAACTTTTTTAACATTTCATTTCTAAACTAAATTTATTTTAATTGTAGTCTGGCAACTTTAGTGAAGATATGATTCCAACTGTCGGCTTCAATATGAGAAAAGTCACAAAAGGTAATGTTACAATCAAAGTTTGGGATATAGGTGGTCAGCCAAGATTTCGATCAATGTGGGAACGTTATTGTAGGGGTGTGAATGCAATTGTGTAAGTAAAAATTAATTATTCAAATGATTAATGCTTAAAAGAAGAAAATATAATAATTTTAGGTACATGGTTGATGCTGCAGACTTAGATAAAATGGAAGCTTCAAGAAATGAACTTCATTCATTGCTCGATAAACCACAGTTAGCTGGTATTCCAGTATTAGTGCTCGGAAATAAACGAGACTTACCAGGTGCTCTTGAAGAGACAGGATTAATTGAACGAATGTAAGTAAAAAATAATGAAACAAAAATAAAAATAAGACTAATAAATTTTTTTACAGGAATTTGTCAGCCATTCAAGACAGAGAGATCTGCTGTTATAGCATTTCATGCAAAGAAAAAGATAACATCGATATAACACTTCAGGTGATTTACGATAAATTAAATATTAAAAAATCATGACTAATTTTTTTATTTCTCTCCTCTAGTGGTTAATTGCCCATTCGAAAAGTCAGGCCAATCGTTAAGCAAAGAATAATAGAATAATTTTAATCGCTTCTGAAACCGTTCTCTTTAAATAAGTCAAAAATATTATTATTATTATATGTAGTTTTTGTTGTCTGTCCACTGGTTTCATGTTGTATGATTTAGTCACTTTGTGCATCGCAAACTTTAAGTTAATAAATATCTTATTTCATTTTCTTTAAATAAAAAAGTGACGCCTAAACAAGATTTCATATCAAAATAGAATTCAGAAAATCTCAATGAATTATAACAATATAAAAATAACCACACAATAATCAACATAATTTTTTGATTCACATTAAATAAGATCTTCATACAAAAATTTGGTATATATTTTTACTATCTACATCAATGATATAGTTCAGTTATTATTTTTATATTTTGTGATAATTTTTTCGAAATCTTCATCAAGATGAAACGCTCATAGTCTAAATGAAAATTTTGAGCCTATGTATATGCAAAAAAGTTCGTAAAGATCCATAAAATTTATTCTTATTACCTTTAAATCGATTACCTATGTTAAGGAATTTCATGAAACAATATTAACAAATAATTTTTAATTTTATTAACCTAACTATTATAAATATATTATATAGCAGTTGTTCTTGACGTTTGATTCACATAATGATGAATAAAAAGAGGAAGACTACAGATAGATAGTTAAAGCTTCTTTTGTATTAAAGGAAATGATGAAACAAATGAGAAAATATGATAATATTAAAAAATCTAGAGAAACAAAAAAGAGCTGAATAAAATTTTTTGCTTTCTGATTTAAAAAAAATTAAACTTTGTTTCTTTATTTATTTATTTACAAAAGGTGCTAATGTTTTTTTTAACTAAACGCCTTTTCTTCTCTGTGTGTCAGTGTCAGGGAGAAATTTTGGTTTATGATGAGTACAATTTAAACATCATTAATCACCGACAGATCTCCACTTAATTGCTTTTCTATCCTCCTTTTCTCTTGTACAATTCATTGTTAGATGATTTGCTAAATATCGATTGAACGAGAGAAAGAAAACACATCAGTTTAAAATGATATTGTCTGTCTGCAATTATTAAGCTCTCTCTTTCTCTCTCTCTTAGTCTTGAAAGGTTTCATCAATGTTGTGCTCAAAAACTAGATATATAGATGATATCTCCAATAGATTCTCTTTATTTTCTTTCTATATCTATAAAAAACCTTAATCATGCATATAATTTCGAATAAATGATTTATTTGTTTAATATGAGTCCGTAAAAAAGCGAAACAACAGTCAAACAATTATAATAAAAATGTATAGAAGAAAAATCAAAAAATTATGCAATCAATAGAGTTGCTTTGAAATTTTAGGCACGAATGGGAATTTTGAATACATTCCAATTAATTCAGTGATGGATAGGTGAGAGAATGAGAGAGAGAAAATAAAGTTACACACTCATTATAGGCAATTGGTTGCGGCGCGGTAGGTAAGAAAAAAATTTCTCCTCGTGCATCCTTTTATGAAAGCTAGTTCCTGTCCTTCCATATCCTTTACTTATAGCTCACTGTTAGTTGTATGATTGGAATATAAATGAAGTCAAGAGTGACACTCGTAAATTAAAGGAAAGAAGTCGATTTCATTCTAGACATAATAAAATAACTTGTACACATAAATGAACGCATATCTCACACTATCATGTGACAATACATAGTGAATATTAATTGACTTAATGCACAGCTCTTTGGGTGGCGTTATTGAAGTATTACATATATAAATATAAGAAGAAATTGGCACTAAATTTTCGTCAGAATTGTGTCTGATTCTCATCCTTTTTTGAAACTCTTTTTTCGGCACTTTTTATTGAAACTTTCGTTGTCTCAATTGTCATTGAAATCTTTTTTTCTCTTTTTCATGTCTACATTTTTTTCAATAAAAACATTGAGTTGTTCTTTAATTGAATTTTTTTTTCATTGAGGCATATTGCAGAATGACGATGTAGCATCAATATGCATTTTTTGTCTGTTGATTTGACTAAAAATAAAAAAAATTCTATTTTACATCTCACTCAATTCCAAGCTCGAATATGCGATATAAAATCCGAATTGCTTTTCATTTTTCTAAAAAATTCAATTAAGTGCAGAGATGACTGCAATCAAATAGATTAGAAATATGAATAGATGCAGTTTTAGAATCAATGCAAAAATGACACAATAGCGTTTGATAGAAATTTATTTGTTATTCAATTGAGAATTATAATTGAATTAAAAAAATTCAATTTTACTCATGATAGAAGCTTATCTATGCTTCAATGCCAATTTCAGAAGGATCTAAATTTCAAATTGACCATTAAAGTTATATGATGCAAGCA
>JACWBX010002913.1:11961-23918 GCA_014622435.1 Polypedilum pembai
AATAGTGTTATCACTATTCCAACTAGAAACAAATCTCAAGTCATCAACTAAATCATGTTTCTATTTCTTGATATTGAATTATCTTTTATCTTACTCTCATTATCTGTATATTAATATTGTATGAATTATTTCTTTAAAACTTTCTGTTTTACTTATTCTATATTATCTAGGATATTATACTTCTTTGTTTTTCTCATACTATGTAATGTATTACTAACTGCAAGTCTTTGCTAATAAATTACTGATAATCTATCAGTATTGAAATGAAATGAAATGAAGCTCGAATATGCGATATAAAATCCGAATTGCTTTTCATTTTTCTAAAAAATTCAATTAAGTGCAGAGATGACTGCAATCAAATAGATTAGAAATATGAATAGATGCAGTTTTAGAATCAATGCAAAAATGACACAATAGCGTTTGATAGAAATTTATTTGTTATTCAATTGAGAATTATAATTGAATTAAAAAAATTCAATTTTACTCATGATACATGATTAAGTCAAATTTTATTGTTATTTGAATGTTCATTGACCATTGAGGAGAAGGGAAAATGATAGAAGCTTATCTATGCTTCAATGCCAATTTCAGAAGGATCTAAATTTCAAATTGACCATTAAAGTTATATGATGCAAGCAAACGAGAAAAAATTTTTCTTCTTCTTTGCCATCAAATAAAGACTGGACGATAATCGATAATCCTTAAAATCGAAGAAATGGGATTTTCCAAAATTGAATTTTTTCTCTTAAAGCAAAGAGGATGGGTCCGATTTTACACATGATTTGACACTTTATTAATTTTATGTGTCTTTTATATTATGCTTATAAAGTTAAGATACATTCACGCACACGCACGGTAAATTGCAAAATCATTCGAAGCGTAATGAATTTGACTTTTTTATTATAACCCTTTTTTCTAACTCATGAATTTATTATGTTATATTAGAAGAGTTATGTATGTGTATTATAATTCCATTAATCTTTCATAAATGAAATTGATTTTCATGAGTGCGTAGCATTGAAAAAAGAAATAGAATTGAATTTTGATATAGGAAGAAAAAGAACAAATTCACCTGTCGAGAGAGAGAGAACATCTGATGGATAATTTCTTAAAAGATAATTGCTAACAAATGCTATCACTAGCATACTTCTCTATTAAAATGTATTAATACCCATACATTTGTTTTCTCGTGCAAATAATTGGATTAATTAAATTACGAATGAATATGATTACATCAAGATTTTATTTCTAAAAATAACTTAATGAAAAGAAAATTAGAAAAAATTCACATACAGTTCCGCTATAAATAAATTTAAAATATTTTTTCATTAAAAATCCTAATTACATGATAATATTCATATTTCTTTTCCTTTAAACGATTACCATTTGCATTCGTATTAATAAGATTATTAAGAATGTGCGTGATAAAGTTTAAGACATGAAAAATACTAGCTAACTAAGAATGCGTTTCTAGAATGAAAACCATTTTCCGCCTTTTGTTTGTAGGTCATTTCAAAATGCTGCTGTTTATTTATTTACTAGTTTTCGTTTTTGTTTTTAAAAATAATATAAATTAGAACATAAACATTGCATGCTATGAATATCAAATATATCATGCTTATGGACTGTGGACAACTTTTCGAAATGAGAGTGAAATTTTCTACCCACTAAGCGTTGTTTCTCATGCATAAAAGATTGTTTTTTGCAGTTTTTCTTTTATTGCTCTAAAAAAGGTTTAATTTCGAATTGAAATGATTGATAATGATTTACAAAATCTTGATACACTTTTTGTTTGCTGCAACTTTTTACGAGTAGATTCTTAAAAAGCATTGTAAAAATTATAAATATTTTTTCATTTAATTTTTTTTTCTTTTAATCAACTTACTCAGAATGTGTACAAAAAATCAACACTCTTAAATATTCGATAATAACCAATAATGTAATTTTTCCCAGTATATTCAAATTTGATAGGTTTCAATCAAGAAATGAAGACTTAAATTTTCAAGGGGATGGACACAGTGGCGAAAGGGCGAAAAAATCTAAAAGGTTCATCATCAAAATCATTTATTATGAACTCACTAATCTAATGAAAACAAATTTACAAAAAAAGTAAATTTTTTATAAAAGTATATTTTTAGAAAATTCAAAATTAAATTAAAATTAAGTGTGTACCCCGTGGTTTCAATTTAAAAAATCTGTAAAAAAAACAAAAATGACTAAAATTGTTCAAATTTTTTTTCCATAATATTTATTCACATTTTCATTTTTATTCTTTTTGTGAAAAATTTACTTTGCAATGTTCATTGATTTCGTATTTCAATCTTGTTTTTAAGCTTGAAAATTGCAAAGGAAAATTTTTCACATAACACATCAATTTTACATAAATCATCATTTTTTTGTTACATTTTTTTATCTCGTATTAATAATAATACTTTTGTGTTATAACTAGATGTATTTGAATTAACCTATTGCATATTTAACACATGAAGATAGTTTTTACTTGTTTCACTTTTAAAAATTGTTTTTTATAATACGCTAAAAATCATTTTTATCTTTCATAATTTTATGCGTATAGTTTTCATTAATTTACAAAAAGAAAATAATTTTCATTAATATATACAAAATGAAAGTTGTTTGCTTTTTAAATTAAAACATCTGTGTGTGAAGAAATCTGTGAAAAAAATTTCACAAATTTATCTTTAGAATATTTTTTACAATTTTTTTCTGTTTTGCTCTTATTCTAAATACAATTTTTTTATCTTCATCTTCATCTTAAAAGTCAATATTAATCTACTGCATAAAAATGAAACTACACATTTAGTAATTTAGTAAAATACAGTCTACTATTTTTATGGCATCAATTATGAATTTTTTTCTTCATCAAAATATTATCATTTTCTGTCAGTGTGTGTAGTAGAATATTTTTTTTTTTCATATCGATATACATACATGTGTGTGTGACCTATATATGCAAAAACATTCCTTTCTTCATTATCATTTTAATATGGTTGTGTATATTTATAGTAGAAAAGTCACAAGGACATTATCAATTTAACAATAATAATAAATGGTAGTGAATAGTAGATTTTATTTTTTTTATAGTGATAAATGAACAGAAGAGAAGTGTTGCACAAAATGCTAATGAAAAAATCATAAAATCTTTCATTACATTTCGGTAACTTTTATTGCAATGGTCGAAACTAAATTCTCTTTAAATATATTTTAAGAGAATAATTCCCAAAGGAATTTATCATTAATGACTTTATCATCAACATATTGTGCTCTTTGAATAGTTAAGGGAAAGAGATACAAAAAATGCACATGAAAAAAATTGCACCTTTTCAGAAAGTTAAAAACATAATTAAAGTGAGTGAGTGAGAGAAAGAGAAAAATTTACACAAGAATAATAAAAATATTTTTGTTGTTTGTGGCACATTCTTACATGAAAAATTGTTTGCTGTTAGGCAGGCAGGTAAAAGGCAAAGGAGAGAGAGAGAGAGAAAGAGAAAAAGAAATTTAATTCATCCAAAACGCTTTAATAATTTCTGACATTAATTTATGTTTCTCCATTGTAATTTTTATACTCATCAAAATGAAATTTGCTGGATGCTTGAAAATTAAATTTATTCATAACTTCAATATCAGAGTAATTTGTTGCGTTAATAGGAAAGTGGATAATTAATTAATTTTTTAATTGCATAAACTCTTTGAGAGGGAACATAAATAGACAAAAAACATAAACTGAACAAACTGGGAATAAATTTTTGAATACACAGTAGGATGTTTTTATTTGAATTGAATTAAAAAGTCTTTTTTTTTGTCTGAGTGCGAAGAATTTTTCATGAGGCTACTTCAATTATATTCTCTTTCATGCGCGACTTAAACACTCGCTTTATTATGTGAATTCAGCAGTAGCAATTGAATTATCTTTTTTTTTCGGCAAAATGTAAAATATTTTTTTGTGACTTGAAATTAGAATTTTAAATTTTCTTGTTATCACGCTTGAATTCAGTAGAAAAGAAAAGAATTTGTTGTCAAATTAACTGCAATGAGACAATTTCATTTGCAATTTGCTGTTAATTAACGGCAAAATGATTTGAAAATGTAAAAGTTCCAAATGAATGAATTTTGCAATTGCCATTTTTAATTTTTTTTCTCTTTTGTTGTTAGCAAAAAAAATAAATGAAAATAAAAACATTTTTCTGCGTTATTTTTTGCTGTTTATATATATTATGCATTAATGTGAATTTATGTACGTCCTACTTTTTATTACAATTCTTTCTTCTTCTTCCTTTCATCGTTAAATACAGAGTAGTACAAATATACATTAAGAGACTTACAAGAGAGAAATATTTTCAGGAAATTGCCCACGAAAGCAAAAAACTTCTCTCTCCTTATTTCCATGCGTAAAATATTCAAAATAGCCTCCGCCGGCTCAAAAACACAAACAGCTTGCGCGAGAGTGGGAGAGAAAAAATTATCATATTAAAATTAATTTCCCATTTTAATGGAAATGCTTATTATTTAACTAAGGCCAGTTCTATTCTCTTCCCTTTATTATTTATTTTTTTTGCACAGTGAAAAAACTTCCTTTGCGCCTAAGGCGAGAAATAAAGCAAAAAAAGTAAAAGAAGTTGAAGTGTAAAATGAAATACAAGAAAAAGTTTTGTAACTAGCGAAAAGGTCCAGTGTTATATGTAAGAAGGAAGGGGAATGAATTTAATTATTTTGTATGGAAATAATATTTTGTACTTCATGACTTGTTGCTGTTGTTGTAATTTGTAATTTTGACGTCGACGTATCACTACAGTTATCAATTAAATTGTTATTTAATTCAAATAAATTATGATTAGTATTCATTAGAATATCGTTATTATTACTATTTATATTATTCAATGTGTTGCCATAATTGTGTGCCGCGGCTGCTGCTGCAATTGATTGTGAGCTATTCCATCATGTGTATTCTGATCGCCATGCTCCCTAGTTGTAGAAAAAGGTTGAAAAAAAAAACGTTAGTTTACAAATTGTTGAATTAATTAGCAACCGCTTACCATTGAATTTAGTCCGAGATGGTAGGATTGTGAATGAGGCACTACACCGCCACTCAATGACCCTGCTGTTGCAAAACCACTTTGTAGACTGCTCGATGCACCTAATGCGCTGGGCCATCCTGACCAGCCACCATGCATGTGTGTATGTGCAGGATGAAGGCCTCCCGAAAGATGACCATGTTGCCCTGTGAATTGATATAAACAATCTAATATGAACAATAAAACGGAAATTTCTTTCAGCTGCCAGCGTTAGAGGCACTTACCCATTGATGTTGAGAAGCCACTGGGGAAGGGTTTTGTGTCGAGAGGTTTCATCAGATCGCCTAAATGACTTCCAATCGGAAGACATCCACCAACACCCTTCTTCTTCTTTGATTTTGATGACAATTTGCGATTTCTCGTCTGTATTCCCTCTTTCTTCATCGTTAATGGTCGATTTACCTACAGCAAGAGGGAGAGAAAGAGAAAAAAGATGCAAATTAGTGTGGAACATGAAAAAATTATCAGAGTCTTTAATGCACCAATTAATGCCTTTTCATGCCAAATGAACTCTCTACAACAGCATGAAGAGAAATAGGGAGAGAAAGAGAGTGCTCATCTTCACTCGCTGGCTGCATAATGAAGGGATATGCAAAGAGCGATAACAAACAGCGTGTGTGGCACGTGATGCGCAAATATTTACGTCACGCTCGATTTAGTCACTGACGACAGCTAACAAATTTATTTTTTCATCATCCTTAATGTGACATGCAGTAGCAGAGTGTGAAGAACTTAGAGATAAATTATTATCAAGAAAAATTTGTATGTAAATTTTAAATTTAACGAAATATTGTCGAAACAATGAAAGTGTTCAAAAATTTCGTTCGTCAAAAATAAATTTAAAAATATCTTTATTAATCACAGAAAATTCTCATACTTCTGATAATTAGCATTTATGGAAATATTAAGCAAGAGTCGCGTGCGGGCTTAAGAAGAGTTTTTCTAAATGATGAACAATTTTACATCATCACCCGAGAATTTTCTTCTCTTAAAATGCACATTTTTGTGCTATTTTGATTAATTCATTGCAGAGTGGAGGAGAATTTAGTTCGTCTTTTTCCTGCTTCGTTTGCTTATCGCAATTCTCAGTCTACACATTAAAAACAATCTTCTTCTTCTTCTTCGTCATTTGTAGCTTATCATACTTCTCTCCATATCTTTTCATCTTCACTCACTCGATTTAATTAGATGCATTTTATAATAAAATAAATGAATTAATGAATGTTTTATGAGAGCAGCAACAGCACACACACACACAATTCGTAAGAAAGTAAGTGAACGATGTGAATTTTACTGCTCGCGCATAGCAAAGGCAAAAATATAATATGTAACATCAACTTCTGTACATTATTATTATCGATGTTCTGAAATCTCGCTCGCTTCTTCTTATATTTTCGCAAAATAGATCGCTTATCGCATTTTGTAATGTTGAAAATAAAGAGTGAATTTACTTATAATATATTTTATAAATAAGTGTAATTTCAGCATTGTCTGACTTCTCCTCTTTTCCTTCCTTTCATCTAATGTGCAGCGTACAATTTATAATGAATGCGTTAATTACTGACTGGCTCACATTCATCTACCTTCACTAACTGCTGCTCTATATCTTTTTTTCTTTCATTGTGTCCATTACAATCTTTTCTGTTTCATATGCAGAATAATTGTGATTCGAAGCGAAAAATGTGGAATAATTTTGTGCGCACTGTTTTTGATTTATGATCCTTGAAGAAATGGATTTTCTTTTCATTGTGCAACTGCAACTTCCTCTCTCTTTCTTTTTGTCTTTCTCTAGTCAGCTCGCTAGCTAACAATTTGTAAATGTGCAATGAAAAAATATTTTACTTAAGCGATTAGTATTAAAATATGAAAGTAATTAAGACAAGTTGTGGTATGTGAAGCATAATTAAAGGACGTTAATGTTGCGAAAAGTAATAACTCTCTTTTTTATTCAAATTAATGAAGAATGTATGTGTGATAATTAAAGCATAGAAAATGAGCTTTTCAAGTAGTTGCTTTAAGATAAATTGTCAGGAAGTTGATTTTAAATATGCAACCTATTTTTAAAACTATTTCTTTAGTTTAAAAATTGACAATATAATTTAATATTCATTATTTCAACTCTGAACTCATTAATTTTATTTTTCTTTTCTCGTTAAATAGCGAAAATCCATAAAACATTCACATGCAAATTAAGGTAATTTATTTAAATGAAAATTATTCCCTCAATACGTGCAAAAAAATCCCATTTTTGCATTACAAAAAGAGAGAAATGGCAACAATGGCACACATATAAAAAATAATCAGCCATCATCAGAGCAATTAAATGAAGCTTACGCAAAAATGCATTTCCGTTTTTGTCGTTTAATGTGAAGTACATAGTGGTACTTCGTCTGTAGTAGCCAACATACAACAGCGAAAAAAAATCACATGAAGCCAATAAAATAAGAGTTAAGCCCACTTTGATATGTGATGGAAAATGAAAAATAAAGAACTATTGTACATCAGAAAACAATGATTTTTTTTCATGTATTTAATTGTACAGCACCGAATGATGTAAAATGAGAAAAAAAGAGAAATGCACATTTTCGCATAACAATACAGCAAAAAAAAAAAACTACTCAAGAGAAGGTAACAACAGTATCAATTTCATTATGTTTTTGTGTCGTAAAGCTGTATGTAGATTTTAATGGACTGAACAATGGGACTTCTCTTTGTACTCTATAATTTTCTCTACACACACTCATGAAATGATCGAGTGAGTAAGAGTGGTGAGAGAACTAAACATATCTTATTGCTGTCGTCAATTGTTGTATATGCATACATGCATAGGGAGGCAAAAAAAAATTACATTTTTACAATGGCAAGATCTCATTGTTACAGTTATGCCCTTTTTAAGTGGTAAATTAAATTCCAATAAAGCATACCATAAGTACGTAATGTTTAACAATGTTCAAAAAAGGAGACTGACTGAGTACCTGAAATATTTCGAGGATTCAAGTTGCGAAAGTAATGATTTAATGGATTTTCTATTCTTTCTATCTCATTCGGTGACAATGCAAAGGCAAAAGCTTTTTTTTCTTTTTCGTAAATCCGATATGTGCAATTGACAAAATAACAAACATACTTCCGAGGGATTGTTTTCGCTTGAAGAGCGAAACTAGCAAAAAATTGATTTTCTCTCTCTTCTGTTCCGAAATTGTGAAATCAGCTAGAAAAATATCATTTTCACATTTCATTCATGAGTGAAATCAGTAATCCTCTCTAGCAAAAAAGATTTGATCGAATTTGAGTCCGTTATGTAAAAAAACAGCCGACGGTATTTTTTAATGGCTCTATTGCTGTGGAATTCTCATGTCATGCGAATGAAAATTCCAACATTGCCAATTTCACATATTTTCCTTGAAATACACAGTACGCGACTTTTTTTGGGGGCGCAGAGGAAATGACATAATTAAATACTCGAACACATTGTGTATCGTTACTGTGTGCCGTTTGTTGCTGCTGTTGCTCTTTATTATGATATTTCAGTGCGCGCCGAAATAAAATTAAGAGTGCTCAATTAAAAAATTAATATTGCCGCTACTCATTGCCCTGAGACTCGCTATATATGTGTGTAGAACAAGCGTCATAAAATGTAGCAGCAGCTATACATGCAATTATTTTAACAACTCCAAAATGCACACAGAAGGACTGGTAACTTTATTGCTGACTTAATGCATTGTAAGAAAGAGATAAAATTGGTTGAAAAATGATCTCATAGTTGAAATAATTGCTAATGCTCATGTCTTTAAATTGATCTATGATACTGTAATTTTACATGTAAAATGGAAAGAAGGAAAAGAAAAAAGAAAAATGAACGACACTGAAGGGTGTAATTTAATAAAGTATGATAACAATCTCTTTCTTTTTTTCAAAGACAATAAAATTTTGGAAAGAATATTTTCTTTCTTAAAAAATAGAATATTTGTTTGACATAAATTTTTTTTAATTTTTTAAAGAAAGTTTTCTTTTTTCCAATTTTCTTTTGTTCAAAAGCAAAAATAAATATGAAAATAGATAAAGATTTTTCCATCTCTTCCTGTCATATTAATTGGGTAATTGCGGTTGTTTTGCGAGTTAAAATTTTCCTCGCACTCTTTAAAAGAGAATTTATAATCATTTTTAAAGTCAATTTATGTTTTTATCCCTGCATTCACCCTCACGCACTCGCAAATGTTTTTATGTATGAATAGCATCAGTCAGTCAAAAAAATGAGAGAGGGTGAATATGAAGGAGGGTTCGATGATGCTACTTCTGCCTTCCATTGTGTGTCGTTAAATAAAGATTGAATTCGAGAGATGAAAAATCAGAGAAACGTGTTCAATCGTTCTTAATTTCCCGTTTGGGAAATCTCATTTAATCTAATCGCCTTAGACGCAGAATTGATTTTGAATCGTTCAACCCCTTGCTAATGCAGTAGCAGCAAATCTTATCAAAGTTTGTGTATGTGTGTTTTCCTCCCTACTTAACATTCATTGATTTTTCTCACTCGCACATATTCTTTACTTATATAAGTATATATTTTTGGGTGTTTAAAACAAAGAAGTAAAACAACAACTTTGAGGGAGTAAATTGCGTGGAAAAACGATATAGCAAAGTCAGATGTATAAGCGATTGCAGCACCAATGTGAAAATAAGTTAAAATTAATGCCTTCTTTTCACCTATGATACACATTGAGTGCGCAATTAAAAATAGCAGAGCGAAAAAGTTTTTCTTGCTTTAATTTGTAGCTCCGCTACAGCAACTTATTTTTCTTATTACTTTGTTTTTTTTTCTTTTTTATTTTTCGCTCTCAGCTACCACTCATGAGAACATGCATGCATGTATAATTTTGAGAAAGAATCTACTCACATTATGTAATTTATAGTAAAGTCCACAGGCATTGCAAACAGGTTCGCCACCTTGATTCCTTCGCCACAGTGTTGTTGTTGTTGTCTTACAATTCGCACAGGATGTACCTGCACGACGAGCTGCACTTTGTAATGACTGCAGTTTCTGTAAATATAATAAAGAAAATTTTAAATATTTTTGATTTTTTTCTTTGAGTCAAAACAATTTTTTATTCCAACCAACAATGTTAATTTGTGACAGTTTTTGAGATAACCATCGAGCTCATATCGTGACCGGCAGTCAAGTTACAAACTATCGATGATTACAATGATGATAGATCAATTCATTCCTCCCACTCTCTTGACTTCTTCTCTCTTCATGTTAAAATTTACATAGAAAAGGAGAGCGAACTTCTGTAACAATCTACTACTACCTATATTTTATTTTATAATTGGTCAAAGAGAATTTCATTCATGTACTCGACACGACATGAAAAGTTGATCATGTTGTTGTTGCTGCTTGAAGACGCGAGAGAGAAAGAAAGAATGATGACTAAAGAGCAACTGTCTTGTTTTGTATTTTAACTCAATTCGGGCTTGACTCAACTTTATTTAATAAAATAAGAATATGATATGCAATGCTTTTCAACTTATTCATACCTTCTAGCTTCAATCAATTAATTTTATATTAAAAGAAATAATTTTTGAATGTCACTCGATATGACAGAGATGGATAGGTCTTGTATGTGTGTACGAAATGTTGCTGTTGTTGTTGTATGGTAATGTGGTGAGGAGCGAACGAGAGAGAATTATTATAATAAAAAGCTTACATTTGCTGTCGCTGTTGGAATTTGAATATTGCCTTGTATGAATTCTAAATTAACAGATTGAGAGGTCTCTTTTAAGAAATTTGTTTGTGTGCAGTCTAAGCTAAGAAGTTGAAGCTTCTTGAGATAATGTTTAAGCATTTGACCTTAATATGATCGCTCATTGAAAGACTCCCGCGTTGAATTTTTATTTTGATGAGAAAATTTTCAATAATTTTATCTATTAAAATATAATAATGCAAAAAATAATCTAACAAATCGATTAAGACAACTTTTTTATGATGTGAAAATTGAGGCAACAATCGATAAGAGATAACTGACTTCTGCGCAACTTTAAATCGTGAAATAGTCATAATTTTAGTAATCTGTTGCTAGTATAGCGTAATAAAATGCTAAGCAATTTGATAGACAGTCTGACACACACACACATTAACATCTTAAATGAAATATTAATAATAAAATTTTGTATGGGCTCAATAAAAAATTATTTTCATAAAACTCAGTCGATAATATAATTTATCATGATACATTAATTCAAAAAAAAATGTATAAAAAGCGACACAGACATTTTTTGTACGTTTTATTGCCGAAATGCTAAACCGAATGAGCCACTGGTCAGATGTCTGGGTACACTTTACACCAACAGATCAGCGCATATCACTTTTCATAATTAGATAGATAATCTATTAATCAGATAAGCGATTAGGCGGCCGAAACTATTAATAAGATTTATAACTTGATTGAATCTCTGTCTCGTTCGCTTGCTTTGAGTACACATTTATTTGTTTATGAGTTTGACACATTAGGACTTCTTGAGTTTTAAAAATATCATTCGATCTATTGTGTCAGTGCTAGAGATAAAAATCAGAATGAAACCAATTTTTTCTGAATTTTCATTTTACAACCCCTCAGCAATTGCACATAAATGTATTTTTTTCTGAGAGTTGAAGAAAAATGGTGATTTGGAGCATGCGTGGAGCAACAATGTAGCAGAGGCCATGGTTTAAAAGAGAAAAAGAGAAAAATTTATCATTTAAAGCCCTTCTTGCTATTCTTACTCGAACTTTAATTTGTTAAAATGAAAATGCACACAGCAGCACTGAGAGCGAGAAAGAAAAAAATCAATAATTTATTAAAGTAGCACTGCTAGGGAAAAAGAAGTGAGAGAAAG
>JACWBX010002914.1:1365-50247 GCA_014622435.1 Polypedilum pembai
TTTTTTGTAACTCATTATATAATTATATATGCCATGTAAACATTCTATTGTAATCGAAAATTAAAAATGTTACTTTTCTGCCAGTTGAGGTGTAATAAAAATCAAATTGAAAATTGAAATTATTTAATTTAAATTGTAAATATTATAACAAGTTTCTTTCAATCACCACTTATTTACGAATTTTCGCTGTTTTGTTGCCTTGCAGCACTAAAAAACGAAAATTTTCCATCATAATGAAATCTCATTTATTTAAATAAAATTTTTTATTCAACACATGTTCACTTGTACGACAAATAAAGTTCGTTTCTGCTGTGTCACATTGTCATTAATTTTTCTTAAATATTATATTTATGTATGCGCGCTTGTGTATGAAGAAGTTTTCTAATCAAAAATCATTGCTTTTTACACATACATGACATAAAAAACTTGAAACTTTTTATTCTTAGCTAGTGAAGTTGAAAATATTTAAAATCAGAATGGGTTTTTGTAACTTGCACTTATTAAAGACTAAAATATGCAAATTTAAAGTTTAAGTTGATAAACTTTACATTGTAATCTCTAACAAAGTCTAAATCAGTGAATTTAAATCGTTTAATATGCTAACAGAATTCCTGCGGGAAATTTCACGCCATAAAGCAAGCGTATCTTCTGCATTATTAAAGACTGTTGCTGACAGTAGCATGAACATAGTTAATCAACTCAAAGATAAAGCTTTAAAGTTCTTTCTTGCTGATATAATTACTTAAAAATGTGGAAGAAAATTTTATTAATTAAATTTAGAAATTTTCTTTGCTTATTTCATTTGATTATGAAATTTTCATTTAAAAAAGTCGTGGAAAAATTTCATTTCTTACAAAGCCAACTCTGTGTAAAATTCACGAATGAAAGCTCAAAAAATTTAGCACATTGAGAATTCAAGAAGCAAAAACTCAATTAATTAAATTAGAAGAAGTGAGGAATGCCAGGCAACACGATGCTGTTGACGACTTTCTCCTCCTCTCTCTCTCTCATGACAAAAGACATTTCTTTGAAAGTATTATTTTAATGTGTTACGCACACTGCTTATTTTATGGAATGTCGACATGGAGAAATTTCTTTTTGTTCATTTGCAGTCATAGAAACTTACATCATTATCTCCTATACCATGATGTAGGCAGTAGAAGAAGCACAAACAACATGAATAAATAGCAATCTTAAACAATAACAATCACATAAAAAATCATGATGTGCACATTAAAACATTACACTCATAGAAATTGAATTATTTCATTACATGCTCATAAAACAGAATCGCTCGCTCTTTCTATACTACTCATTCTTGTTATCATCCACATACAGATTCAATTTTCCATTCCAATAAAATTCAATGTAGCAAAGCTTTCAAAAGAGAGAAAAGAAACATCATAAAAATGTATATGAAAAACTCTCTAGTCTAATTAATTTCATTATGACTACTTGGACCAGCAAATAGCAGCAACATTATGAAATTATTCACGCACATTCATGGACCTTTGTCAGGATAATGTAACCAGATGGAGAAGATTAAATTCTTAGAATTTTGTAATGCACATTTCCATGACTAATGATTTTTTCTTTATTTTCTAGTAAAAAAAACTCACAGACTTGTTTTTTTTGAGTAGCAGAAGAGAGTAAGAGAATATTATCAATATTTAAGGATGAACCTTGACCTCATGTTCTCTCACTTTATCTCATTATTATTACTCAGTCTGGTTCAGTGTGCTGTGAGTATTTGAACTAAAAACATGCTTAGAATTGTATTAATTTTTTTATTCTTATTTATTTGTGTTTTGGGAGGTTAAAAATTTTTTAATTATAAAAAATTTTCTTTTATTAAAAATTTAATTAAATTTTTTTAGATGATATTTCCAATGAATACGAACAAGAATTCAATTTTGCTGCTAATGATGATGAAATGACACAAAAAGTATACGAAATTATTGATCATTTTAAGCAAGATGATCCAGTTGGAATTCCTTCGCTTGAAATTCCTGATCCAATTAGTGTGCCTGATGTGCAGCAAAATATAAATGTTGGCAAGTTGTTTATGACAAAAGTCAAGGCTTATGGTGTATCGCAGTTTCGAGTGCAAAATGTAACTGTAGAAGTTGACAGAAAAATGGAAGCAAACTGTGGCCTGCTTTTTGACACACTCATTTTGAAGGGAAATTACTCGCTGAGTTCATTTCTTGCACGTTCGCAAGGTCCATTTATCATAATTATCTCAAATGTTGTCGTCACAGCAAACGCAAATCTCAAAATTAATCGCGAAGGTAAAATTAGAACAAATGAAATTGATGCTGACATTACACTGGCTAAAATGAACGTGAGTTTCTCAAATTTGGGTCTTCTCGCTTCATTTTTTCAGAGCTTTGCAAATTCCGCTGGCAATGTCGTAAGTTTTAAGATTAATTGTGTTGAATATAAAATGAGAAAAAATTTTATTTTAGCTTTTTGATAATGTCAAGCCTTACATTTTAAAAGATGCAAAAGAGAAAATTAGAATTGAATTCGATGCAAATATTGACAAAATCATTGGAGAATTTGGACTTATACCTAATTCAATCAGCCCTGTTGACTATATTATTGCTGAGTCAAGGAAAAAAGTTCGTGAGATGTAAGTAGTTAAAGGCTTTATAATTTCGAAAAGTTTTCAATACATAAGAAATCTTTTTAGGTATGATCCTCTAGAAATTAATCCATATGAAAATGGAGGAATAATTGGAATAAAAACGCATGATACAGTTATTTATGGAGTATCATCATTTTATCGAGTTGGTGATTTAATTTTACAAATGATTGACAATAATTTAGTAATAAGTGAGTATATTTTTGAAACAACAACAAAATAATTTAATACATCGCAATTTGATAGAAATTTGTGCTCTAAAAAATACTATGACTTAGTGTTGTTTACAATTGTGCTTTTTAATTTTCTTACTTATCAAAATGACAATTTTGCCAATTAAATTTCAAATTGTTAAAAATAAACCCAGGAGAGGACACTTGATCATCTTTAATGATCTTTTATGACATTTTGCGATCTTTTATGATCTTTTGATCTTTCAAAATTTTGTCATTTTATACATTTTATGACAGAATTTCACTACAAAATAGCTTAGACCATTTAGTTTATGCTCTCTTTAATCGTAAAACCGTTTTATTCATTGAGAAATCAAACGAAAATAAAGTTTGAATATTTTTGTTTTGAAAAACAGAACTTTTGAAAAATGCAAACAAAAAAGAAAATTTTAATTTTCTGCTTAAATGAGCATTTAAACTGCAATATACTGTTATATAATTATAAAATATGATAGCATAAGCCTAAATTGAGCAATCTAGATCATTTTATTAATAGTAATATGTTCATTTCATCAAAAACAAAAATGTGTGATCTTTTGTGATCTTTAATGATCTTTTGTGATCTTTTTTCGAGTGTTCTCGCCTGGAAATAAACAGAAAAGTTGTAAACAAACAATTAAAAACAAAAGATTTCAAAAATTATATATTTTGCGAAATTGACAAAAACTCTGATTAAATTACTAGATTTAATAATGAATTTAGATAATCAAAAAGAACTAAATATGTCCTGATAAATTCTAATATTTTCTTCTATACTAAATATTCAAGCTCAAAATTTTAATAAAATTTATAAAATATTTGTAGATTTAGAAGTTGGAACACAAGAAATAAAAGGAAAAACGTCATGGGTAATGAAATTTGCAAAAGGAATGATAACACGAAGAGGAAATGTGCAGTTTAGTGTTCAATATATTAAAATATTTGTGTCGCTAATGCAACCTATGAACTTAAAGAAGCAACTGATAATAAACGACCTTCAGATTAATTTGGGCAATATTCAAATCATGTGAGTGAATTGCCTCATTAAATTTAACATGCAATTAATGCTCAATTGCTTTTTCTTGATTCCAGGAGCAGCGGCTTAGGAACATTTGATTATGTTATTGAACTTTTTGTGAATGTGTTGCCAAATTTGCTGAGATATCAAATTGTTGATGCAATTGAGAAGCCAATTGTTAATAAAATACAGACCATTGTCAACAGAATTGATATTGAAGACTTGGTCAAGGAGCTGTTGAGACAGTATAGAAATAATGAAACACTAAGTATCGATTTGAGGCACTTTGAGCTATAGAAAAGTTTTCAAATAAATTTCATTAGCTTTAATAAAAAAGAAATATGACAAAAAGAGACATGCTAGCTTTTTGATAAATTTGTTAAATTGAATAAACAATCAGGTCATTCGTTTCATCTACTTGTCAATTAATTTTCACAATGACACTTCACGATGCTATTGATTAAAGCCTGCAGAAGTGAAAGAGCTCTTGAAAGAAGAAAATTTTTCATCATGACATAACAAATGTGAGATTCGCTAAATCAATAGCACTCTTTTCCTCAGTTCGAACTCTGTCTGTGAGAATGAAAGCATTCGCACACGTAACAACAATCATTTAGGTGATTTGGTTGCATTTCACGTATTTCAATTGATTTTCAATAAGCGAGGGTTCTTTGTGTGTGCGAATACGATGATAAGGAGGTTTATTGGAATGAAAGATGCAATTTTCAATTATGTGATCTTTTTTCTTTCTCTAAAATGTCTGTCGTATAAGATATATGTATGAAAAGAAAAAGGACATTTCATTTGGGTGCAATATTGAATTTCATTTTCCTTTATTTCTAATATTTCATCATCTGTCATATATTCACACCCATATTCAATTTATGAAACCATTGATACGCAACACTGACTGAAATTCAGTCCTTGAAACGTAGCTGCCACTCATTGTGCGGCATCCATTGTATGCAAAGCGACCATGAAGAACTCTCCAATTGTCGAAAATCAAAACTCTTCCTGGTTTTAATTTAAAAACAATTTGATTTTCATTTTGATTGAATTCCTTTGCTAAAAACTTTAAATCTTTATAAAATTGACGAACTTCGGTTTGTTTTAGTGTATTAAAAGGAGCTCGATCTGCAATATTAAAACGAACTTGAATAATTTCTTTAGTTAAAGGATCAATTTGGAAAATTGGAGCACAATAAGAATGATGACGACCATTTTCAATGAATTCTGCTGGTACAAGAGTTGTAGTAAGTCGGTTGTAAATATCAGGATTGTTTTTCTTGATTTTTGTCGCAACTTGAAATCCATCAATCAAAAAGTTTTCGCCGCCAATGCATTCACCTTTAATGCAATGTAAAATTTGCAATCCAGCAGGATCATTAAAATAAGTATTGTCATTGTGACCTGGGAGATAAACTTTACCAAAAATTTAAAAAGATTATTTTTTAAATGAATTTTTTAATGTAACTCACAATTTGTGTATGCAGTATCGGAATGATCTAAATTTTCATCAGAAAATGTCCACATTTCACCAAAGAATGTTTTTTGAATTTGAAAGAGATTTTCAATGCATTGTTTTGTTCCTTCTTCAGTTGGTTCAACTCCATCAATAAACGAAAAACCATAAAGATAAAGATTTTTCAAAACTGCCATTTTTGCTTCTTTTTTTGTCAGATAATCGCTCATTTCAATTTTTTCTATCATTTCAAAAATATCTTTTTTCCACAAAATTCTTTTGAAACGCTCAGCTTGTGGATTAAGATTTTTGAGAATGAAATTAAGATCATAAAATGATTGATGTCCATCACTCCATAAAACTTGAAGTTTCTCACTTTCTACATTGAAATCTAATGCACCAATGTCATCTGGGATATCCAAAATACTTGTCTTTCGTTGAAAAGTTGAAAAATCGTAACAATCAGCACATCGACAATGATCTCTTAACCAAAAAGTATCAATTTCATAAAAATCTCCATGAAATTTTATCTTTATTGACATTTTTTAATAATTATTTTAGAAGAAACAAGACACAGTACTTATGAGCAACCTTGAGAGTTTAAAAATGAAAATACACGCAAAAAGCAAATTTTACACACATAAAAACGTGACATCTGTCACTCATTAAATAAGTAACTCTCTTTAATCGCTCATTTCTCTCTTTTTATAAACTCGTTTACAATTATCAGTTACAGTAATAAATAAAAAATAATGAAGAAATTCATTCATTCAAAGCAAAGAGCTAAGCATTAATTTTTAAGTATTTTAATGGTCAACATTTAGACTTTAAATTTTAAAGGCTGATCATTCAAAATTTGAAAAAAATGTTACAACACATAGTTAAGTGTTTTGGTGTTCAGCACTAAGTGTTTGAGTGCTGAGCACTCAAGTTTCAATTTTTCTGTGTTCAGCACTGATTTTTATAGTCTGTTAATTTTTCAATATTCAGCTCTAAAATATTAAATGTTTAATGTGTGAATATGCTCATGCAAGACTAAAAACTTTTTCTTTCTCATCTTAGTCACGTTCTCAAAAATTTTCGTTGTTCATATTTTGCTCTCACTCTTTTTTATGAAATGATTCACAATGTAACAATAACTACTAGCACATACTAAAATGTTTCTTATTCTTAGACTAATGCACAGGGAAGAAAAAGAATAGAAAGAAATTTGAGAGTAAAAACAAAATTGAATGAAAATCCACCCGCGCTAACTTTCTCTCTCCCTTCATTTTTTTTCTCTCTTTTTCATAAAACGTTGTTTTCTGCAGCACTCACAAAGTAAATGGCAAGGAAAGGAAGAATATAATGGAAGAATTTATGATTCTTTTCTTCACTAAATGCGAGTGTGTGTGTATGTGTAGAAGAAGGTATTGTTTATATGACATATTCTTCCCCTCCTTATAAGTGAGGATTCATAGCAGAATAAAAACTTCTTTTACTCCCTTCCTCCTGATCTCGTTTATTTTTTTCATCTTCCATCATGCTCCCCATGAGAATAAATAAATTACGTATTTAGCAGTTATTCTTGACGTTATTTGCTGTTGAAAAAAACAACTTTGATACAAAGAAAAGAGAGAAGGAAGGCAAAATGAAAAAAAAAGAAATTTTTTCCATACACAATAATATAATGCGACGATGACTCAAATTGACATCAATGAAAGGCAACAAAATGTATATAATGAATTGAATGGGAAAAAGAGGAAATTCTATATCTACTTGGCGCAAATTGAAAGCAAACTTTTTGCTGCTTTTTCATACAAAATAAAAAGCGAGGAAATTTGTGAAATGAAATTTAATAATGCCTAAGAGCTTCAAGGAGTTGTGAATGAATCACTTAATGAAATTTGTTCTTTTTCGTTACAGACATTTTTCAGGGTTCAGTGGTCAATATGAAATAACTTTGACGCATTGGAATTTGTTGTGATTGAAACCGCAAAGTTGATTTCCGAAAGATCAATAAGCAATCACGATGAAAACGTGTCTATTGAAAATTAGCCCACGAGCAAAACATTACAAATTGAATTTTGATATCAAACTCGTGAAATCATTTCTTGGAAGAAATTTTTAATGTTTTTTGACTGTCAATTCAAAATCATTTCATAGAAAATAAATTTCATTGCTTTTATGAAACCAAAATATAACAAAAATTGATTCTCATGCTCATAAGAGAGAGAGAAAAAGCGGAAAATTTCCCACAAACACACACATTTGCGTGCGTCTCACTGCTGCTGATAAAGTATTCACACAAAAATAATCACATTTTATTTGAAACCATTAGGATTACTGTCGCCGTAATAAATTCATATAAAATAAATGAAATACTCTCTCTTTGCTTTTGGCTTATTTACTCGCGTAAATATACTCACACATTGTGGGCAAAGTGAGGAAAACATAGTCTGACAACTCAAGCACAAGTGAGGAGTGGAAGAATGAATAAGTGGTAGTGGCCATTCAACTCGTGCTAATAATAATAACAATAATAATAGTAATCAAAGCGATATCTAGAAAAGTCTTCACAGACAGAAAACGATAATGGTGCTGTGCTGCACATTTGACGACTGTTGCCTAGTCGCCATTATCACAACGGACGTGTATTGCATAAACTGCTTTATAATTAAATTAAACTTTCATAAATATTTCTTTTTTTTTGCTACTTTCTTCATTGTTATTGTGTTTTTTTCGGCCTCTACTGTGAATTGTATTCGGAAGCTATGGATAAATGTTTATGAAGTTTCGCTAGCAATATTAAATTTCCATTTTTAGTGCTCGTGTTTTTGGTCAGTCAGTTTTATATTTATATACACATTGAAATGAAAACGAAATGAACTTTGATGGGTGGGCGTTCAAGTTAGCTTATAAAGCAAGACAGAATAAATTTTCAGCACTTTCTTTACGTCTTTTGGTGCTACTGCTTATTTTTAGTTATTTTTGTTATTACATTGGATTCGGTAAAGCAATAAAAACTACTATGTTGTTATCCCGCAACAAAAAGAGTACATAGAGAAAGCATAACCAACCCCAATGCCAAAAATAGCTCATAAAACTAGAAAAATTCCATTTATGTTCATAAAAATATGTTTCAGATGTTGTTGCTTGATAAATAAAATTAAATTAAATATGTAAGTCAGGTTATGGATTAATAAATTGCATTCAGTCAAGGATAAAAGAGTTAAACAGGTCAATGCCAAATTTTTCATTGAAAAAAATGAAATTTTATTATTAAATTTAAATTTAAAATTTTAAAAAAGTTCAAAAAGCTCGTGACTTTATCAAATATTGCTGCTCTTGTAAATAAAGTCAAAACTACAAAAAAAAACTTTTTCTTCTTATTTTATTTGTAAAACTGCATGCATCTGCAAAAAACAAAATATATTCAGTAGTACAAAAAGCAAGCAGCAAAAACAGAGCAAACATTTATTAGTTAATTCAAGTATATAATCGTTAAACAGAGTATAATTTAGAGAGTCGCCAAATGTTTTCGACATTTCAACTCTTGGGCTACAGCAAAGTGCATTTTGAACAATAAAAATAAAAAAAAACTTTTTCATATATTTTAGCTGTTGTGTTTTGTGTGCGGGGAAAAGAGGAAAAAGTGAGGGCAAAAAGTCAGCTTGTGAAATGAAAGATGAAATAATGGCGCAATGTTCATGTTTTCCGGAAATGCCGTGTTTAAATATTTGCAATGGTGCTCTATAGAGTCATAAAATACAACTTTAACATTGAGCTGTTAAAATGCCGTGAAAAAAATTCACTTTTGCCACGGTTTTGTTATAATTCTTCCTCTTTTCTTTCCCTTACTGAATTACTAGCAATGAGTAAAAGAATTATCTTTCCTCGGGCTTCATTTCTTTCTTTATTGTGTGTGTGTGTGTGCTGTTGCTGCAAAGAAATCACGCGGCGGCAAAAAGATACCCTTCCATATTTCTACAACAACAACAACATTACATTGACGAGAGCGCTCACAATATAAAAAAAAGCGGCAAGCGAAGAGTTTTTTCTCGCCTTCTCTCGATAGGCCATAAATTTTCGTGTTCATGCTCGACTTTGGCCCCTCGTTAACTCTTTGCGCTAAATTTATTGATAGCTTACGCTCCATAGCTAGAAAGCAGTAAGGAAAGAAAAAGCGAAGGCAATAAATGGCCATAAATAATCATTGTCGAAGTTGAAGCGTTTCAGTACGAACGGAAGCGTGTTAGTTGTGAGATGACTTTGATAGCATGTCCTGATATGCATGAATAAATTTGTTAATAGTGATTTCAAATCAATTTACGTCCCTTCGGAAACCCTTCTCTCTCTCTCTTTTTCCTGTTCGTCCGTCTTGCTTGAAGAAAGAAACAATTAAAAAAGTTTTTCCTTCTATGAAAGAGGAAAAAAAAGAGAGTTGTTGGCACATGATGGGGAAGAATAACAATATAAACTTAACTGAACTCTCTTTCTCTTTCCATGTAAACTTATCGATTACTCAATTGCCCATTTTAACTTTTCTCTTTCTCTCTCTCTCTCTATCTTACACTCTAAAGAAGAAGAAATAAACTTTAATATTTCTTCTCAACTTCACAGAACGATAATAATAAGAAAAGAATAAACTACAACTTTTTACCATAACCGGAATACAAATTAAGTTTTTCTTTCTCTCCCCTTACTTATTTCGAGACGAAGAAAAACTTGACTTTTCTGCTGTCGCACAGATAAACAAATTTTTCTTCCCTACTTCCTATTTTTCTTTAGCTAACTCTATTCTTCTTGTTATCCTGACTGGAATCTATTTTTGTTTGTACCGTGCACATTGTTATGGTATGAGGTATGATTGGAAAAATTGGAAAATAATGTGGGATGAGGTATTGGAACTAAAACTCTCTTTTTTTATTTTCACCCTCTCTTATTCTGAATTGACTGTTGATTCTAACCCTCGCTCATTCTCAGTTTGAAAGTTTCTCTCTTTGAGCATGAAAATCATCATTAATTTATGTATCATTAAATTTCATCCCTTCTTCCTTTTATTATCCCTACTCTTTTTTTGAAAATAAAGAGATTGAAATTGTTAGAATGAGAGAATGGAGAATGAAAGAGAAAAACTTCATAGAGCTATTTTAACTCTCATATGTTTTAAAATATTTCAAAATGAAATTTTTAATTATCATTATTGAAGCTTAAATTTAATTTCATAAATGTATATTAGCAAGTAATTTGTTAAGTTTTTCATTATTTATTAGTTCATTTGTTTTTAAGCATTGAAATAAAGCACAAGCAAACAATTTCTAAAAGAAATGAAATTAAAATCACCAAATGAAGGACAAAATTTTGTGAATTTCTTAAAATATTTTTCCATCTTTCTTATTTTGAATTTAATTGTTAGTTGGTTATTAATTGTCATACAGTTCGATGAACACTCTATCGGCAACATTTTATTTTCAATTATTTCTTTTATTTTACCACCAATTCAAATCATAGAGACAATTTGTTACAAAAATGATTGTTTAAAATTCATCAGAGATGCAAATTTACTCAACTCAAAGCATAGTTTGATATCACTGAAGACAGCATTAAAAATTACTTTAGTTATCTTCAGCATCTGTGCACAAATTACTTCAATTTCAGTAAAATGTTATTTCTTTGCTTTTGATGATGCAGCATTTTGCAGCAGGTATGTGCAGTTATAAGAAAGCTTAAATACGATGAATTTTTTTCTATTCTTTTAAAGACTTTATGGAGGTATAATTCAGTTGTTGAAATATTTTCGTCTCATGCAATTTATAATTTGTGTTTCTATCATTAACGATCGACTTGAATTTCTCGAGATATCGATGAGAAAATTAAAAAAACATCCAAATCCAAAAAGTACTGAATATTATGTTACAGTTGAAACACACCGCTTCATTTATAGTTCAATTTGGAAGCTTCATAATTTTGTAAACAGATATTTTGGAACAACTTTATTGTTGAACACTGCCAGTGCATTTTTGACTGGTGGTTATAACATTTACACAACTATGGCAACGAGTTCGAACTCTATTTTGTTATTGACTGATCCATTTCAAAGTTTGAGTCACATTATAGTCATTTATGTTGTCATCATTCACTCTTGTCAAAAGAGTGAGACATTGGTAAAATTTACATTTATTTTAGAAACAAATCTGAAAATATTTGTAATTTTAGGCTCATAAAATTTATCAAAATTTAGATTTCGACTTTTGCTTAGAAAGCAAAGAATTTGCTATGCAAATTAATTTTCATCAAAAATTTGTCTATTCTGCATGTAACTTTTTCTACATCAATTATCAATTATTGTTTTCGGTAAAAACAATTCAAGGGATAAGAACTTCGATCTAACGTGCTCTAATAGTGCATTAAATGGAAGTTCTTATTCCTTGAAAAAATCTGAGTTGAAAATCTGTGAACAGATTTCACTTATTACAGAACATTTCCTTTGAAAATATTTCTGTCACATATCTTTCAATCTGCAAACAGAATATCAAAAATTAAAGAATTTAATTAATTAAAATTTATGTTTCAGGCTTTCAGTGTCATGGCTTCATATATCATCATTTTAATTCAACTAATTGAATAAAAATTAAAGAATGGAAAAGTTGAACTTTAAAGTGTTTGTATTTAATGAAAAAGTAAACTTCTAATCTACATATTCATTTATTATGTACAAAACACTAGAATATTCTTAATTTGGCGTTTTTGTATTGAATGTCAATTGGTAAACTAAATAAAGTAAAATTTTTATTCATTCTTATACACTAAATCGAAACTCATTAATCATTATACTTATTCAAATTTAGTCATTTAATTACTATTATTATGAATATAAAAATGTCTTTGTCAAGGAAAATGAGATTACTTGACTAATTTTTCTTTATCAAATACACTCATATGTGTCTTAACTATTTTGAACTTTCCATTAATGATTAGTTTTTAGATCTGTTACTAAAGGCGACTCAATATTTGTAAAATGTGCATGTAACTTAGCTAAGTTCAAAAGTGTGCGTCTTGAATATTGTGTGTCTTGCATAAATTTTCATTTTATCAATTGAAATGTATTGTCTCCTTGGTTTATGACTTAGATGAGAAAATTTAAAATTTTGTCCATCTTTGCTTTATGTAAAAACCTTGACACATTTCCAAAAATTACAAACTTATTATTTAATGAAAATTTAATTACATCATTTTTGCTTTCTTATCATTAATTGCTCGTGTGTCTGTTATTTTCATTTCCCACAAATAAAAAAGTTGGTTACTATTAGCAAATAATTTAATCCTTAAACACATATTTCCTCTATTTCATAATTAATATATAAAGCAGATCTACTTCGTATTTCATATTAAACAGTAGGAAAGTTTTTTCATTTAGACATGTGCAAAAGTGAAAATTTAGTTCCTTCTGTGTCAGAAATGACAATTGATAGTGATAAAAAAGATAATTTAAAAATAGTTAGTTTTGATGAAGCGCTGCATAAAACAGGATTTGGAAAATTTAATTATTTTCTAGTAATTCTCAGTGGAATTGTTCTTTCATCTGTCTTACTTGAAACTTTAAGCATTTCTTTTGTTCTTCCTGTTGCTAATAATGATTTAAATCTCACTACAGAAGATAAAGGAATTTTAAGTTCAGTTGCATACGCTGGTATCATTGCGTCTTCACATTTAAGTGGATTTTTAGCTGATACAAAAGGAAGAAGAATAATTATAATGTTTTCACTTCTTTCATCCTTTATGTGCACTATCGTGTCAAGTTTTGTTGGAAATTTTTGGGGTTTTGCTATTTTACGATTTTTATGTGGATTTTTGTAAGTTCAAAAGAAAATTTTGTGCATTATTTATTTAATCATTATTATTTTAAATAGCATATCAGGAAGTAGCACAACAATTTATGCATATCTTGGTGAATTTCATGATGTTAAAACTCAATCAAAAGTTGTAATGGGCGGTAAAGAATTTGATAATTATTTTTAAAAAAAATTCCTGAATCTAAAAATTTAATTTCAGCTGCTTTTGTATTTGGAATTTGTTGCATTTGTGTTCCTGTAATTGCACTTTTAATCATCAATCAGGAATGGATAATTTACATCGATCTATTAAATATTGAATACAAACCATGGCGACTTTTTGTAGCAGTTTGTGGTTCATTGAGTTTATTGAGTGGCGTTTGCTTTATTTTTCTACCTGAATCACCAAAATTTATTCATTCACAAGGATACAATGAGAAAGCTTTAGAAATTTTAAGAAAAGTTTATAAATGGAATAGTGGGAAATCAATTGAAAGCTATGAAGTCAATGGAATAAAAGATGATGAAATTATTTATGAGAGCAACAAGGAAAAGTGTAATTTATTAAGCAAAATATGGCATCAAACAGCTCCACTCTTTCAAAAAGATCATTTAAAGAATACTTTGTTGCTTTGTTCAATTCAATTTCTGATTTTTATCACATCTGCTGGGTAATTTTTTTTAAAATTTAAAATCAAACAAAATTTTAAAGTACTTTTAAATTTTAGTTTCTACATGTTTTTCCCAGAAATATTAAATCGTTCAAGCGAATTTCTTCAAGCATATCCAACGTCAAGAAGTCAATCAACAATTTGTCATGCGCTCGAAATGACAAAAAATAATCCTAAATTTCTTGAATCAAGTGTCAATAAGTCAACAGTTGTAAAACTTGAAATAGAGACATATGAATATGCATTTTTATTAGAAATAATTTATGCAGTTGGTTTTGCAATAATTGGAATTTTAGTCAACACACTTGGAAAATTAGTCATCATCGTAGTAATTCTATTCGGTTGTGCACTTTGTGCAGCTGCGATATCATTTGTTTCAATAATGACATTATCAATTTATCTCTACGTGATTCTGCTGGCATGTGGATTAGCAGTTAATGTCATAACAACAAGCACAATAGAACTGTTTCCAACAAATCTGAGGTATGTAAATAAAATGAAAATCTGTCGTTAAACAATCTGAAAATGTGTTTCTCTATTTATAGAGCAATGGCAATCTCGTTGTCGTTAATGTGTGGACGATTTGGTAGCATAACAGGATCAAATGTAGCAGGTTTGCTGCTGGACAATTACTGTGAATTCACATTTCTCTTCTCTTTTTTTACGCTCACGCTGAGTTGCTTTCTTGTTTTCTACATTCCGAATATCTCTAATAGAAGTTCACGTGAATGCAGCAGTGGCAACAGTAACAATACATCTGTCAGCTAATGTTTAAATAAAACTTTTATGAAAAGGTTGTTGATAACTAAAAATAAATTCTATAGAAATTGATATTGTGAAGAATTTGTACCAAAAAAGAAAAATATCACGTGGAGTTGTTAAAAAGTTTTTAATTCTTATGAACTTCAAATAAATAAAGCATAAGTCTATTTTTATGAAAATAATCAACTCAAAGAAATTTTATAATAATTTTTTAGTAAACACTTGTAAAGTGCAAATTAGCAAATTATCTCACATTTCATCATCAACGACGTCATACTTAATATTTTTTTACGTATAAAATTCAAAACACTAAAACAAAATGAAAAATCAAACATTATAAACAATTTTAAGAAAACATGCAAGTAATCTCACTTGCACATATGTGCAATCAACAATGAGTAAAAATGAGCACGTTGAAAAAGCACGTGAAACTTCTAGCTGTGTAAATGTTTCACGACTGCGCCGTCTCAATGTTTTTATTTTTCTCTCACATCAACCGCTGTATTTGTTTTCAATTCAATTCAATTTGAACTATCTTTGCGATAAGACGTGCATTTAAAAAATTGCGTGAGTTATTGAAAAACTTAATCAGGATATTTAGTAGAAATTGAAAAATAATTGTGATACGAAAAAATTGTCATTATTGTGTTTTAAAATAATTCTAAATATTTATTGAGTGTTATTAAATTAATAAGAATTCCTTAAGAGAAAAATTTTAATTCTTATTAATTAAATCAATTTAATAAGTTTTGAAGAAAAATTTCATATGAATAAAAAATCAAGTGATTTAAAATAACAGTGAATGGTCAAAAATTGAGGTGAAAAAAAACTTCATAGAATTTTAAAATCTAGAAATGGTAATAAAAATCTCGAAACACGTTGAATGTACACGTGAGTCGGCGAATTAATGCTACACGACTGCGCTTTTATAATGTTTTTCTGCTGAACACATCACATAAGTACAACTATCTGAATTTGTGTAATCGACTTAGTTGTCAACCTATAGTTGAATTTGGTAAATGTGCTCTTATTGTAAACATATAAAATTTAATTTCTCAAAAAGAATGAAATTATTGAACTTAAAACTTAATCAAACATAAGTGAATTTTTATTTATTAAACAACACTTAAAGTGTTGCTAAACAGTTTTGTTGCTAAATAGAAAATTTAATTATAAATTCAAATTACATTGAAAAATTAAATATGACGTAGTTGTCAGGTGAGAAATGAAACGCCTCATATTTCCTCTTTTATCATTCATATGTGCTTGCGCGTGTAGAAAAGCAATTAGATCTGATATGCAACCTTGAGAGAGTCTCAAATTTAAAATCATTTAAAATCAAGTAAATCATTATTCATTGATGAAGTGCGATTAAATCTTTCCTTTTTTTGTATACGTGACTACATTCATATGTTTTCGAACGTGACAAATCAAATTGATTATTGACCCGCTTTTCTTACAAGCAACATTTTGACAGCTATTGATTTTCCCTATTACGAATTCTTATCTATATCAAAATATTTCATCACATGTATCAACATGCTTTGGTTTTTACTCTGCAGATTAACATTGTATGCTTTTTCTTCTTTTAATTTGTTTTTAACATTACTGTGACATTCTAAATCATCTTAAATATTATGTATTGTTATGAAAATTGAAATTTTTATTGAATTCTTAGAAAAAAAAAGTTGAATTATGTTAATAATGTGATGTAACTTTAAAAAAAAATCAATACTGCGTACAGAAAAGAGGAATCGAAAATATACCTTCTGTACTAGGATATGTTGAAGAAACCCTCCAATTTTAATTGCTAATTATATAACATGAAGCCTTATTGATAAACAACAGAACGCTTGTTTGCTCATATAATTGAAGGAATATCTGAATAAAATATTTATAAAAATTTTATATAAGCAAAAAAGCTAAAATTTCAAATGCTTTCATCAGCTTTTAACAATAGAGTTCTCCGAAATGTATTTGTTATATCATCAACATCACCAGGAGATTTTAAAATAAATACAATCAAAGAATGATTCTTGTGAGAAAATATCCACATTATTTAACATCAATTTTGAAATTGATTTATTTTGAGTATTAAATAAACATGCAATTAGTTAATTATTAATTGATATATATTTTTAATAATTAATTTTTCGTCTCATATTTCAAATAATGAAATTGGTTAAATAAGAATGTAACTTGAAAATTATTTAATTCCTAAGGTAAAAAAGAATAAGTAGTTACTCATATTACAGAGTCAACCAACTCATTGATTATTTTTGCTAAAGAAGCATATTGATTTCACCTTATTTTCACAAAAAAAAAATCCAGTTGTGTTTCTCATCTGAAACTGCTGTGTTGTGTAGGAAAGTGAAATCTGTCAAAGATTGATATAAATATAATTCACGTTCAGAAAGCTCATGCTCATGTCTCGTACACAATTATGATTGTGTAATCAGGTACAATATGTATCCGACGCGTGTTTCATTTTTGTTACTGTACTCCAGAAATAAATACCTCAAACCCTTTGAAAAAAAAAATTTTCTCAACTGGGGTTTCATCCAGATATTCAATGGAAAGAGAGAGAGAGAGAGAAATTATTTAAAGCAAATTTTTAAGAATAAATTGTGCTAATTTGAAACTCTCATTTTTCGTGCTGTAAAACGTGAATGTGAAACGAATAAGTGTCATACAGTATTTTATATATCTCGTTTCCTGTTTTTCTTTGCAGACAATGCAATTGTTGATAAATTAACTTATACGTAACACAATAAAGAGGAAAATGGAACTTTTAAATAATCCTCAGATACATAGCACTTTTGCATCGCTTGGTTCGATACAAGGAGAAACATACATAATAAATGATGATTGCCTTGCAATTCTTGAGGAAATTCAATGCAAATTGGCAATGGAAGATCACACTTTAAGGACTTATCGTCGAGCTATTGGTTTTGGACAAAATGTTAAAAAAGATATCGTCCCGTTGATCCTCAACACCAAAGACAATATTGTTCTTGACACTGCGATAAGACTAATGGTTAATTTAACAGTGCCAATTGAATGTCTTCTATCTGTTGAAGTTATGAGTCGCACTGAAATTGGAAGGCACACCACATATGAACTTAGTCGACTTCTCTACACGAGTAAGGAAGTTTTTGTTGATTTGAAACTTACAAAAGCCATCATTGATCACATGAAAGTAATCCTTGAGACAGACCATAAACTTTCACTTGCACAATGCGAAAGTATCAACAATTCTTTGCTGCTCTTTCGAAATATTCTTCATATACCTGAAAATCAAATGCAAACATCAATGCAGAATCAAATTATATGGAATTTGTTTACACAAAGCATTGATAAGTTGTTGATACATTTGATGTCTTGCTCTCAACGTGCACTTTTCAATTCCACAATTGTTCAATTGATCGCTCTTATGTATAAAGATCAGCATGTTGGAACATTACAGAAATTATTAAATCATTGGTTCGAAGCAGTTTCACATACCGAGAGTTCTGAAGACAATGAAAGCAACACATCACCTCCAAAACAATTCAGTGGTGATTCGAGTCCAATGTAAGTTAATCATAATGAAAAATTCATTTTTTAAGAATCTTAAAAATCTTCCTATAGGCTCACATCTGATCCTACATCGGATTCATCGGACAATGGAAGTGGTAAAATGACCTCAATGTCGAAAGACACGCCTACTAATTCAGAGGATTCAATTCGAATTGTTAGTTCTGACTATCAGGGGTCAGCGACAATTAGAGTAAAACAGAAAAATGCAAATGAAAACGAATTGAATTGCAGTAATAATATTTCATTAAAATCAACTGATTCAAATCAATCAGAAGCTATTGACTTTCATAACAATGAGGATATTGTGATGAAGGTTAGTTTTATTAATTTAAATGAAAGAAAAATTCCTACTTGTTACATGAAAATTTACAGAATGCTGAAAATACAAAATGGGTTCATAAAACACGTGTGGCTACCAATCCAAATCAAAAACATGGTGTAAAAAATTGTACTAAGCAACATTCATTAAACACTCAATCGGAACTCAGTGACTGCGGTTATGGGACTCAGGTTTCACAAGGTATGCAATTGACTCATGAAGCTGATGATTGAGCAATTGAAAAATGAATAAAAGAAGTCTAGAAATGGATTCATTGGAGTTTTTCCATTTCTTGAACTTGCTGAGAGCTAAAATTACACAGTTCACAAACCTTATACTTTTTCAATATCATTTTTCTAAAAGGATCCACTCGCAAGAAATTATCAAAATTATCATGTGAGAATTTCCATATTAATATCATCGCATTTACACAAAAATCACACTTGAAGCAATTAAATAAAATAAAAATTTATTTTATCTTTCACAGGTGACCAGAATCAAGAGTCAATTTCCACATCGAGTAACGATGACGACAGCAGTCCTCTGCAGAAGCCAACACATCAAAAACCACCAAGTACGAACCAAAAACAGAGATTCAATGCTGCCCAAAAACAACGTAATGGCAATGGTAATACAACGCAAGAAAAGAAAGATGCACGTCGTAAGAAACTCGTTAAAAGAAGTAAAAGCTCTATTATTAACATGAAAGGATTGATTCATCATACACCTAGTGATGAAGATATTTCAAATATCCTTAAAGAATTTACTGTTGATTTTTTGCTGAAAGGATATGGATTTTTAGTTCAAGATTTGCATGCACAACTTTTAAATGACATTCAATTGTCAATTGATACATCCCATTTTTTCTGGCTGGTCACTTATTTCTTAAAATTTGCTGCGCAATTGGAATTAGATTTGGAGCACATTAATACAGTACTTTGTTTTGACATTGTCTCGTATCTCACTTATGAAGGTGTAAGTCTATGCGAACAATTGGAATTGATTTCCCGTCAACAAGGTAACGATTTGAGACCACATTTAAGACGTATTCACCTGGTAGTGACAGCGATAAGAGAATTTTTGCAAGCTCTGGAAGTTTACAAAAATAGCAGTCACTTGTCGAACGAGGACTTTCAATTTATTACTAATCTACAGACACAAATTTGCTGCACAGAAGATTTGAGAGACTTATTTGTTTTATTGCTACGATTATATAATCCAAATTTACAATCTCGACAATATCTACAAGATTTAATTGTAACAAATCATTTATTACTGCTTTTATTGGATAATGCTACAAAACAAGTTGATAACAAATGTAAAATTAAAATGGTTGAGCACATTTCACAGTTTGCAACTGTTGATATCATGCATCAATATGGAATTTTACTTGAAAATTTTATTGATAATGGTCCTTTTGTTAATGATTGTGAGTTGTAATAAAAATTAAATACAAGCAACTTGTAAATAATTTATTTTTCAATAGGTTGTTTTACATTAATGCATCATGTCGCTGGCGAAGAATTAAATCAAGTAACAATTTTATTTCAACCTAATATTCTAAAAACATACAGCCAAATATGGGAAACAGAATACGAAATTTGTGATGTGAGTACTGTCAAATTATTCACTTATATTGATGATATAGATGAGAAATACTTTGTGTGTATTATATGAGGATGTTACATAAGAATTTCTATGCATATATGCAAAAATTTCAGTCTTGTGCGCTTAAATTTATTGCTCTGATCTTCAAAGTTGATTGATGAAAGAAGTATTTAAGTGTATTTATCTCTTTCAATAGGATTGGTCTGATCTAATTGAATATGTAATTCACAAATTTATAAACACCCCAACAAAGCCACAAATCGCATTACCAAGTCCAGCACGTTCTGATGGTGTATCAATTAAGTGAGTTATTATAAACTTTTTTAAATGTATGCAAAACTATGAAAATTCATTGATCAATCGCTTTAGTGATTTATGGGCTCAAGAAGAGATGGACACACTTTATTGGTACTTTGTTCAGAGCAAAAAACATAAAGATATTGTTGGTCACATAATCAAACAGATAAAAGATTCTGGCCAAAAATCGAAATCACGTATGGCCGTAATTCAGCAGTTGCTGCAACAAGACATAATTTCATTAGTCGAATATGACGACTTGATGAAATTTGAAGATTCGCAGTATGAACGAGAGGCAAAAACATCTGGCATATCTAACACAATGGAAGAAAGCGGTTTTTCAGAAAGCTCTGACATTAGCGTTAATAATCAGCCAGATGACATAAAGGTAAAATGAAAATGACAGCGAGAGAGAAGCGGCACATGTAATGAAAAATGTGACTTCATTCTAGGTGTTGCGTGATCGACTATTGAAAGAGAACAAGGGAATGTTAGTGACATGGCTGCAACGAGTTTTAATCGAATGCTGTTTTATTAAATTGAAAATGTATTCAATAAACGAAGACTTTTTTGAATTTTCAAATCAGTCAATAATGGAACCAGTTCCCTATCACTGCATATGTAAGCTTCTTTTAAAAGTTATCTAATACAGATGTTATTATTAAATTTGAATTATTATTATAGTGAAAAAACAGTCAATTCCGTTAGTTCCATATAACTCTGAACAACATAAAATTTTGGTTTACCAACCATTCGTTCTTCTTCTTCATAAACTTGGCTTTCATTTGCCAGCTGATGCAAATAAATTATTCGTCCGCATACCTGAATTCTGGACGCCTGAAATCTTATTGCAAGTTGCCGAAAAACTCGGCCCAATATCAAAGAAAAACCTCAAATTTGATATTGACCGTTTACAAAAGGAAAAGAGCATTGCAATTACAATTGATGATCAAATATCAGTTCAACCAGAAAACACTTCAAATCAAAATTCAGTATCAGACTTATCAACTTGTAATCAGCCAAGCTGGCTGCAAATGGTAGTTCAAAATAAATCATCTGCAGAGAGGTATTAAAAACGTTTAAACACTTTATTCTAAAGATTTTGTCAATTTGAATTTCAGAATGGTCCTATCACAACTGCCGAAATTGATGGTAAAATCAAGTCCTGCCGAGATAATTACTAAGCATAGCTTCTTACAACCTTCAGCACCTAAGAAACAATCTGCTACAAATGTTGAGTGTGATATGCAATCTTCATATGGGGAAAATGAAAATGACAATCCTCTTCATGATGAAGTTATTGAGTACCTTTTCCGAAATTGAAAAATAAATCGAACAAGAGTTATTAATTTGTATTTGCAGTGCATGCGAGACAAATTCTGCGACTTCCAGTAACTTGACGAGAATGTATGTGAGCGGATCCGAGGATTGAGTTAACGTTAAATTATTGGATATAAAATATTTATCAAGATATTTTTCTATCTTGTATTGTAATAAAAGTTTATTTTATAAGCAACACTTGAGTGGCATTTTTCATAGAAAAAATTTATTCTTATCATTTCAGTCCTTAAAATTTACAACATTTTCTTTAAACATTTACACTTTCTCATTTACAGATAGATATCTAAATTCAAGTACTTTTCATCTTTACTTAAAATAAATATTCACATCCTTTTTCATAAAGCAAATCACTCATAGTCACACTAGTCACATGTGATTCTTGAATCCGAAGGTCTCTTCAGAGAAGATTGCGATTGATTTACGATTTAGTTGATAAGCTGTGACAAAGTTGGTTGTATTATGTTGCGTCACGCAATCAGCTGTAGTGATTTTAAGCTTAAATCACACGAGCAGAAAGTTATCAGCAAGAAATTTTCATTGTCATCATGCATCATTTCATAGGTTAATGAGATTAAATAATAAATTGATTTTAGTTCAATCTGACTAGATTTCTTTATTTTACTAACAAATGCAAAAAAAAAATAATTTACAACATATTTCCGCTCTCGTATTCAAAACGTGAATATATGTAACAACTTTTCCAAAAGTTTGATTATCTAGTCCTGTAAAATCCTTTCTTTCGTTTAAAATGTCTTTAGAATTCAGCTAAATTTTGTTTTAATCTGCTACATATGATATGTATTTTGCTTGAATGTATGTTTTATTAAATTTATAAACGTTTGATTGTTTAATTAAATGTGTTGAATCGTGATCTCTTTTGGATATTTGCAGATTGTATAGTCGATTTGCAATTTTTCAACATCAACAATTGTATCATAAGCAGGTGGTGGAATGTCAAAGCCCATGACGACATCATCATATTTTGGTGGTAAATCAGTGCTTTCTACAGCAGCGGTTCTCGGATTCTACAAAAATAAAAACAAAGATATATAAATTATCTAGATAACAAGTTGACACATTTAAGTTGTTTTAAATAAAAGAAAAATTATAAAGATATCATAAATTCATAAAATAGATAAGAGTGACTTACATAGTATGAATAAACGGTGTCGTCAGAAAATTGCATGCCAACCCATAGAAATTTCTTTCCAAGTCTAGAAGTCACATACATACATAAGGCTAAGCAAATGACCGCTAATACTGCACCCAATCCTAGAACGGTCATTCGAGATTGTGTCGTTTCTAGCCAGTTTTCACGAGTAAGCGACTCAAGCATTAATCCAAGAACAGTCAATGAAGGCAAAGCAACCAAAACAACGATCAAATCACAAATCGACTGTTGACCGCGTGTCTGTGAGAAGAAAAACATACGAAAAATGTTGTTTATATTTTGAGAAAACGAAAGTTCTTTGACCTTCATTCATAACAGAAGAAAAATTTTTTTTTGACATTCATTTCGAGCATGATTTTTGTTAATTTCATATTTATATGAAATCATACGCATGCGATCACCTTCAAATTTGTTTATATAAAAAAGCAAAAAATTCAATAATTGCCAACTCCCGGTGTGTGACGTCGTGTTTAAGAGTCAAATCATATCGCGAGGGTGTTAATTATCATTTGATTGAATGCTAATTGAAATATTAAATTTACAACCTTAACGCATTTTTGTATTCACCCATTCTCGGAAACATCAAAAATTTCTTTGTTAAGTACTTTTAAAATAACGCGAAAGAATGTAGACACATACTCTCACTGAAATCAGAGGTGAATAAAACAGGAAATGAAATGAGGCGAATATAAACACAATCTCTAAAATGATCCTCTTTAAAAAAGATAAATGCGCAAATAGGCCACAATTGTTTTTGATATAATGAAGTTTTATTTTTTGAATAAATTCACTTTAATTTCAATAATATACTGTCGTTAAAATGATAAACTTTTTCCCAAATGATGTATAATATTTTCTAAAAAATTAAAAAAAAATTATCATAAGAATTATTAATTATATTATTTTTATGAAGACTTTTTTTGAATGCGCTACATACGTGCGATTGGCTTTTATTTTTGGCGAGAATGAAAATGAGAAGAATGCAAGAAAAACATTACGCGAATGAATGTTAGATAATTAGAGAATTGCAGATGTTTACACACACTCACCTTGAACCTACGACGTCTTACATTTTGATTTTGATGAATTTGTGTAGAAGTAGAATTAGTGGGAACGTTAACTGTTGTTCCACTAACGATAAAAATTTGATTGCTTTGAATAACACTCATGTTTATCACTTTTGAATTTCTTTTGTTTCGTGTAATTGCAATATTCAGTCGATCACGAATATCGAGCAATATCAATGGCGTACGCGCGTTTAATAAGTAGAATACGGAACAGAATAAAATTTTCTTGTTTTTCTCTCCTCTTTCTTCTTAGTGAGTAAACTATTTTTAAACCATCCGAATAATATTAAAAACAAATTTCCCCGTTCTTAAAAAAGGCGACGGGGAGAAATTTTATTCACATCTTTAATATCGGTCACAGGTTTAAGTGTTTTTTTTATTGTGAAATTTTTCACACAATAATTTTATCACTCTTACGAATTTTTTCTTTTTTTGACAATTTAATTTATGGATAATTTAAGTCCTCAAGGAGAGTAAGCTTCGTAGAGCTGCACAGAGTTAACATTTAGATCGAATAATTTTTTTTCTTTTTTCTTTTTTTAAAACGTCTTGACTTCTTCACTTCAAGTTATCAACTGAGCGAGTCAAGCAAAGTAATCTTTTTATTTTATTTTATTTTCGCGAGAAAAGTGAGATGGAGATGTTTTTTTCTGTGAGCAGTAGTGTTTGCTCAATAAATTCTTATTTATCTGACGTCTCGCGCTAAAAGATAACAAAATAGCGTAAAATTTTTTCAATACAGATTTTATTTTTTTCTCGGTACTTTGCAATTTTTTAAATATACGTATCAATATACTCGATTCTTATTCAACAGGAAATTGGTTTGAAATCTTCTTATTGCTGAATTTTGTTATTTGTTTTAAATTTATTTTGAATAAACGACGCTTTTTGAGAAATGTTACGAGCGATCTTAAAAAACCACTTTTCTTGGCGTTGGAAAGTTTTTTGACTCTGAAAATGAATCGAAAATTATTATCATAGGTAAAATACCGGTGAATTCTTGTTTAAACTTGTCTTTTGTTAAATAAAACGTTCCATGCCTAATTTAGAGGTGTGAAGATTATCATATATATAGAGAAATATATTTGCTTTTAAAATAATTAAATTATGATAAAAATATTCTCTTCTCTTCTATCTGAAAAATTCTTGCGAAACTATTGCTATATCAATATTGACTCAAACTGTAAAAGAAATTCAAAATATTTCCTAAAATTCAAAGACAATCACACTAAAATAAAACGACTAAAAATTATCTATAAATTATATGATATTTACTGGTCTTTCTCTAGGTCTCATAAAATTTACATGTAAAAAATATATTCCTTATAAGTAAAATAATAAATCTAGCAAGAGATTTTTAATATTAATGAGATATATAACTTTAAATATATTTTCAGCATTAACTGCACTGTCGATCCGAGTTAAGCTTCTACTTCTTATGTGTTTTAAACTTATCAGAATTAGTTGTCAGTGAAGAAGAAACGGCTGTTTTCACTAATTTCGGTCTATGCGCCAGGGATGCTGGTGCTGTTATTTAAATCAACACAGATAAGAAAGAAATTGTTTTAATTTTTCTCTGAACTACTTATTGACGTAATGGGGAATTTTTAAAATTTAATGATACTTACCCTTACTTCCTAAAAGACGATTTGGTGTTCGTGGCATCTTTTTAATGCGATTCGATGGACTGAATTTTTTGTTTTCTTTATTAATGTTCAACACATATTTAGATGATGTACCTGATTTTGTTTGTTTCAATGCTAAAAAAAAATTTCTCACACTATTTTCTTAATATTTATCAATTATTATAATTTCATACCTTTTGTGATTGCCGATGATTGATTTGTCTTCTCATTTAGAATTTTAGGAGGCGGCATTTCCATGCTAAATGTCGAATTCATGTCATGAGCTGATGTAGATGTGCTTTGAATAGGAAATGCATCAAATTGAATCTTTTTCATTGCTGCTGGTCGTACAAATGTTTCATCACTTCTCATTTTTTTGGCATCAATCTCATCATCTTGGCCAAATGCACGTTTTTTTGTTATCGCATCGGTGGGACTTTGTAAATGAATTTCTTCTCCAAAATTGTTCAATGACATTTCTAAATTCTGATATGTCGAAATATCATCACCATTTATTCTATGAACTGTCAATTCACTCTCATCATTTGCAAATTTGACACTTCGCTGACCTTGCAGCAGTTTTACGAGTTTTTGGAATTTGTCAAGAGTCACGTTGTCCAGCTCTTTCATTGATCGCAACAGCAAGTAATTATCCTGAATAATTTCGCATGCAGAAACAATTATGTTGTCGTAAATTGCAGTTTCTGTCCTGTATTCATCAGTAATTTTGTTCATATGTTCGAGTTTAAGTAGGAGTTTAGCATTTTCAATTTCGGAATCTTTTTTATCAAGATATAATTTTAATGCCTTCTCCATATTTGCTTCCTTTATCTTGAACTTTAGCTCACTCAATGCTCGTTTACTTTCTGTGAAACGTTTTCCCCATCGTGCTAGCTCTTCTGACTTACGTGTCACCTCTTTGCTATACTTGTCAATTGTCTTATCAAGTTTTGAGAGATCCTGCAAGAAATAACGAAGTAAAATTCAAATATGAGTTTTCATCTTCAGTGAACTTAACCTTCAATTTCTATAACGTGTGTGACGGAATTTTCAAACATTTTGTTTTCATAGCGGATAAACAAAAAGATTCAAGTGAATTTCGTAGGAAAAAATGTTTACCATTCGTAATTTGATACGCGCTACTTCCATATCACGTCGTTTAATTAATGAGAATACAGTGAAACAATATTTAATTCATGAAAATACATCACAAATTGCGTCAATTCAATTTATTAGAAACTATGCAAAAAGCAAAGATAAGAAGAAGGACAGCAAAAATCCAACAAAAGTATCAATCAATGAAGAACAACTTGCTAGCGTTATCAATTTTAATAATTTGAAAGGATTGATGGAAAAAGCAGTAGTCAATATGAAGGATGAGTTTACTAAAAACTTGTCGCTTCGATCAACGACAGGAGCTATTGATACATTAAAAGTTAAGGCAGATGGAAAAGAGTATGAATTACAGGAACTGGGTCAAATAATTAGAAAGAATCCAAAAACAATCGTAATAAATTTAATTGGATTTCCTCAACTTATTCCTAACGTACTTGAAGCTCTTGCAAAAAGTGGCATGAATTTGAATCCACAACAAGACGGAACAACAGTTTATGTTCCAGTACCAAAAGTAACAAAGGAACATCGTGAAATGTTGGCTAAAAATGCAAAAGCAATTTTCATCAAGTGTCGCGATGGAGTGAAAGATGCACAAAATGAGTACATTAAAAAAGTCAAAAGAAATAGTGACATTTCAACTGATTTAAATCATCAGATACAAAATCAAATTGTTGCATTAGGAAATACTTATATAGCAGATGCAGAGAAACTTCTTCATTTAAAACAAACCGAATTGTTGGCGGGTAAAGAATAAATCATTGCATTCATAAAAAATTAAAACTTAATAAAGATAGACTTACCAAGTCCAATGTTGATCCATCTAGTATAAGAATCTTTTTCACTTGTTCATATTGCTCCTTAAATTTAATTTTCAATTGAAGAGATTTTTCTCCACTTTGTAGTCGATAGCAATGCTCTCTGATTTTTTTCATCTCATTATAAAGTTCATCAATTTTTGTGTACCATTCTGTCAAGTCCACATCAACATTCATACCATCACCTGCTTCATTTACCTTTTTAGCAAGTGTTTTCTGATCCATCACCTGTGATTCAAGAAGTTTTGTACGTTCTTTATACTTTTCAATTTCGGCCTTAAGTCTCTCAATTTCAGACGTTTGATCATTGCATTTTTTAAGAAGGAACTCTTTCGGCATATTGGATGTAATAACATTTTGCTTGCATGTTGTACGGATCTTTTTTGCACGACTTGCGTACTTCAATGTGTTATATGTATCTTCATAAGTGATAGATGAAGGCGAAATATTAGCAATCATTAAAGTTTGGCAGTTACCACCTAAACTATCTTTTAAGATTCTTGTGAGATTTGAATCACGATATGGAATATGTTTGCTACCGTCTGCCAATTTATTAATACAGTTTCCCAAAGCTAGCAATGATTTATTGATATTTGCACCTTCCTTGAATCGAAGACCCTTACATTTCGTACTTTGAGCTCGCTCACTGCCAGCCAAATCAATCATTGACAGTTTTACTGTACGTTTCATGTTAGTCTTCTTTTCAATCATTCGAATATGCACTTGGAAAATTGCATGTGACCGAGAGCTTTCTGCATTTGCATCTGTCGGATGTTGAGTTCTATTTTTATTTCCTAAGTGAAGTAGTTCAATTAATTCGTCAGCATTATGAATTTGTTTCAAAACAAGACCACCAACTACGACACCATTTGAATCTTCACGCAACTTCAGTGGACCAGATTTTGTCAAAAGATTCATTACTTGCTCATTATACACTTCAAGATAAGAAATTCCGATATCGAATCGTCTCTCTTCTCCATACTCTTCCATTTGTCTAAACAACTCTTGCATTGTTAGAAAAGTTATACCTTTAATTATAGACAAAAAATCATTTAAGTTATATTCTAATAAGAATTTAACTCACCAGGAATATCATCGCTACCAAGCATAGTAAAAGTTTTTCCAGCACCTGTAGCGCCATATACGAATACAGAACAATTATAACCCTCCATAACGGAATTTACGAGAGGTTTCATGCATTTCTCAAATACATCTGTATTAACAGCATCTTCATTGAACACTGAATCAAATTCCATTGTCAACTTCTTTTTGACTCGCTTAGTGATGTCTCTATAATTTTGTTTCATTCCTTGATAGAAAAACTCATCATCTTCTTCATCAGGATCAAATATCAATGCACTATCATCAAGTACGCGAATAATATTCCTCTGATTTTGTTCCTTTAAATTATTGAAAACAGAAAAACGATCATTTTAGATATTTTTTTAAATTTACGCAAATTACTTACCAACTCACGTCGATTGAAAGGACGGACACGAACAGCGACCTTAATCGCCACTTCAGACATTTCACGTCAATTTATAAGTATTAATAAAGTGCAAAATTAAAATAAAATTGTCAAGATAAAAAATAATATTTTCAAATTTCAACGCTTGCTAGAATCCGTTAAAAAGGTGGTATGTAAGTGTGTCATTATATTTTAAATATTCAAACTACAAGAAACGTATATTTTTGAACTGCTAGAAACTGCAATAATAAAATAAAAACAAGCAAGAATGGAAATAAAACTAGATTTTGGGTAAATTTAATATATTCATTGAGGTGATCGTTTCATTTTATTCTATTTATAACAGAGGTGGAGCAGAAGTATTATTCAACAACATTAAAAAGAGAGATCTCACATTAGATTCAAGTAAAAAATGTATGTATCTTAATCACGTACTTTACATCAAATTACAACAAGTCATTTTTAGGGACAATTAGAACATTTTTGCAGTACATGAAAGAAAACCTTCTGACCGATAGAGAAGAATTGTTTTTGCAAGGAGAATCTGTTAGACCCGGAATTTTAGTCCTTGTAAATGATACAGATTGGGAATTACTAGGAGAGCTAGATTATGAAATACAACCAAACGATAATATTTCTTTCATTTCTACACTTCATGGAGGATAATTTCATAATAAATAAAAATTACTTCGGCGTTATGAAATAACGTACGAGGTATTGCTTTTCTATTTAAGTTAATGCAGTTTGTCTCGACTGAAGTAATCTCTTGTATTCAAGAACTCGAGAATATTCTTTGCTGGGTGCACCAATTTGTGTCTTGATATGAATTTCCAATACATCATAATCATTTTCGTAGCTGACAGTATTTTGAAGAATCTCTATGATGTTTATGAATTGAGTTTTATCCTTTACAATATAATTTAGTTCACCGATGCTCAACTTAACCCACTGCTTATAATTGTTAACTGAATTATCAAATGGTGAATAGTAAAAAAGTTGACGTGCAATTATGAGAGATTTATACAAATGAATATGATCATTAGTTTTTCGAAACTTTTTAAATTCTGATTCAATCAATTCTAAAAAGAAATTTTATTAAAATTAATCTTGTTTTAATCTGTATCTAACTTACTTTTTAAATCTTTATAGCTTTCGTTGTTAATATTGATATAGTTGATAGCCATTAAAGTGAAGAACCAATTACATTCATCAGCATTATTTTTCCATAGAATTATGATTTGAGTTATAATAATAGTCTCATACTCTTTCATGAGACTCTTGAATATTGTATTGAGAAATTTAAGTGTTTTAAATTTTATATTAAAAGTTTTTTGATTACTCAACACTTCTGTTAAATTTTTTGTTCTTTCATATGAATGCATAAAGAGTTGCTCTAAAAATTTTGGCAAAACAATTTCGTTAAATGTCTTTTTCATCAAATTTGTTTCCAATATAGAAATCATCTCATTTTCTATCATATTTTGGTTAGTAATGATGTCATTTACATAGCTTTCAAAATACAGATTTACTTGTTCACTATATTTATTTTCAAAAAGAATTTCTTCAATTAATGCTATAGAGTTAACTGGATCATCAAAAATATCAGTAATAATCTGTAATATTTCTGTTGAGTCGTCAATTTTATCAAGATATTCACTAACATTTAAAACATTTGTTTCTTTTAATAAATTAAGAACAATATTTGCACCAATATCATATTTTAAAGATATTATTTTCTTTTTTATTAAAGTCTTTTCGTACTCATTGAGATTTAATAATTCACGTTTTAGATACTTCTCATATGGTAAATTAACTTGACTAAATCTTTTTGTTAAATCTAATAAAATATTCCTTAAAAAAGTCATCTCCATTTTTTACCGCGCTTTTTACGAGTTTTGTTTACAATTTGAAAACATGAATGTGAATCAGAAATCAGAAAACATTAATTACCATTTTGACGCCTTTACTGAATTATCGAGTATTTGGAAATATTTTGAAAAAGAAGAAATTGTCTGTGCACTTGAAGTTAATTCAATTTGTAATGGAAACGAGGCAATTATTACAATTTTATGCTACGAGGAAATTGTAAATTTAAAAGTTACAATAGATCGAAAAAATATTCAAAATCCTCTAACAATAACCAAGCCACCTACTCGTATAAGAAACATTTCAGGTAAGTCAATTATTAAATTTATTTCATAAAAATCCTTGAAATTAATTTTTTTTTTAGGTACAAAAATTATCGCAAATCAAACTTCAACTTTTTTGCTTTCAAGAGAAGGAAATTTATTAAAATTTAAGTCCAGCAAAGCTCTTGTAGATGTGATATCATCAGTAATCTATTTGGAATGTTTTTGTCTAAACAACGATAAATGTTACTTTCTCTTAATTGCACTTGAAGAAAACAGATTAGTCCTTCAAATTCATGATAAATTATTTGAATCGGGTGATTATGTATGCCCAATAAGAGAAGTTGAAATAATCAGCAAAGAAGAACAAATCGTTGGAAATGAGTTTAATATAACAACATTGTTAGAAGACTATGTATTTGCATCTGAACTTATAGCAGACATCAGATGTAATGAAGCAACTATTGAGTTTTTCACAGCATTCCTCAACATTGATATTAAGCAAATAGGTATGAAAGAAATATTACTTCTATCGTGCAATGATCGACTACTTTTAATCAAATACCATGACAAATTTGATGAAAACATGAAAATAGATGACGAAGAAGAAGACGATGATGAGATAATATCAATTGAACCAGTATTGATATCGAAAGGAAAAATCAAAGCTATAAAATTTTTCAACAATGCATTATTCATTATTGATGACTTTTGGACGTTAACAATATATTTTTATTGTTCATCAACAAAAATAATCAAAAAAAAAGAAGTGCCCTTGATAGGAGATGTAACATGCTATCGATTTACAGGACATTATCTCATCTATTCAAATCAATATAAAATAATTTTCATGAAATTTTTGATACCATTTGAAGAACCCGAAATTTTTGAAGTTCAACTATCCATGATCATAACATTTACAATCATTCAAAATTTCCTGCTTGCAATAGATAAAAATCATTTTTTTTACTACATACCAATTAGGAAACCAATTTTCATTCATGATCGAATTACAAATAAGGACCAGTATCATCAAATCACGGATGCTGATATATTGGAAATCCCAAAAGCTATTCAATATCTTAAATTAAAAGAGAATGAGTTTAATGTTCTTTTAGATGAAATAGACTATGAAAAAAATTTTAATATACTCCTTGATCATCTTTCACAAAAGAAAAATTTCATTGCTGGAACAGCTGTAGTTGAATTTATACCGACTTTACCAAAAAATATTCAAGAGGATGATATCGTATGTAGACCGACAAACTCAAGAGCAGGACGAACATACATAAAAATTAACATGAATTTAGTGACTTTTCTCGCTTCATTCAAATTCAACATAACATTTTATCGACATACAAAGAACAGTGATACAATCGTTCGAAATATATTCAAAGAAAAAAACAAGACTGAATTTGCGATTTTTGTACCAGCTGAATTAGAAGATGATTCAAAAATTCACATTAAAGTTTTTGTACAATTTGAATATAGCTTTAATGATGATAAGCATGTATTACAATTTCCCATAGACGTTAAGGAAATCAAAGAAAATGAATTTTACAATTCAAGAGCACCTACAGAAAAAGATGAATGCTTCAATATCTTAGCGGAGCTTATTAAGAAAAATAATTTATGAAATAAGTGAGTTACATTATATCATAATTTATTTTTTGGTGGTTTAAAGTGTAGATCAAAATTTGCTACATATAATAAATAGAGTATTTATTTCTTTGAAAATCGTCTGATTTCAAATTTATCAAATGTATAATCGTTCAATTGTTTAGATTCGGAGAATATCGCCTTTTCTATTTTAGATTGAGGTGATCCTGTTTTTGATAGCCACTCTTTCCTAATAATTGAAATATTTTACAGATGATAATATAATTTCAAGATATTGAAGAAAGAAATATTTTACATCAAATTTATTTTTGATTCCTCGCCTTCAAGTTGGCCTTTAACAGTACCTTCCCTTGTATTCATACACCATCCTCGAAGATTAAATTTATTTGCAGCCTCTTCCGTATACTAAAAAATTTAAAACAAATACTATAGAATCATTACTTTATTCATAAAAAAAATTTTATACCTTCCTGAAAAATACACCTGCAGAAAAAAATGAAAAATATGAGAAAACGTAAGCAATTAGCTTATGCCAACACTCACCTTGTACGGTGCCGAATACTTCAAAGTCTATAGCAATTAATTTTGAGACAGCCATAATCGATTTTTCTGATTTTATCGAAAGAATATTAAATTTTCCTTCAATAAAACAGATTATTATGACAAAAGCTGTGAAGCAAAAAAATTTGAACACTGATTTGACTTTTATAAACATTTTTTATGCCGGTTTTTTTTCTACGTTCTATGTCTTCAAAGTCTGAAATGTGAATGAAGTGAAACATGTGAAAATGAAATTTCAACAAAATTATTTGAAATTGTGTTTATTCGTCACGAATTAAAACCTTTTAAACCTTTAATCAAATGTATACATATAACTCTTTTGAATAACAAAAATAAATGCATCGGTTCCATTAGTAAAAATTTTGTAACATCAAAATATCATGAATCAAATTTTACGTTTTTTATGATTTAAAATTCTTCAATGGATAATTCTTTTCATACTTCTTGACATGTTGCTCCATTTCACTTAATTGCTTTCTTAAATTGAGAGGAAGATCGTCGTAGACATCGTAGAATGTTTCACGCCAGTCAGGTTTAAGTTTCTTTTCAGATTGTTGATTCTGATTCATGATTTGTCGTCGAATATTTTTAACGAACTTATTTTCTTCATCTTCATTAAACCAACCTTTCTTAATCATGTAATTCTTTAACTTATTAATAGGATGTTCTTTTGTATTCCAAATTTCGAGTTCTTCAGTCGGTCTGTAAGCAGAAGAATCATCAGAAGTAGAATGATGTCCTAGACGATATTGCATTGATTCCAAGATGATTGGCTTATTATTTTTTAAACAGTATTCACGTGCTACTTTTGTTGCATTATATACTGCAAGCATATCTGTTCCATCAACCCGCAATGCAGCCATGCCATATCCAGTTGCTCTCGAAGCAATTCCATCACCTCTGTATTGTTCTTTAACTGGTGTAGAAATAGCATAACCATTATTACGAACAAAGAATATTACTGGACATTCAAGTGTAGCAGCGAAATTCAAAGCTGCATGTACATCACCCTCACTACTTGCTCCGTCTCCAAAGTAAACAACAACAATTCGTTGATTATTAGGCATTCTCTTCAACGCATATGCTGAGCCGACTGCTTGAGGCACTTGAGTTGAAAGCGTGCTTGAAATTGTAATGAAATTAAGCTTTTTAGAACCATAGTGTACAGGCATTTGTTTTCCTTTTCCCTCATCATCAACATTGCCATAAAGTTGGTCAATAAATTGTGAAATTGTCCAGCCACGCCATAAAAGCACTCCAGCCTCACGGTACTGTGCATATATAATGTCTTCATTGCTCAAAGCAGCAGCTGAACCCAAATGTGAAGCCTCTTCTCCGAAATTAGTCATATAAAAAGAAATTCTACCTTGACGCTGACTCTCGTACATAATTTTATCTAATGCATTGATCGTCACCATATCACGAAAGCATTTTTGCAAAACCTCTTTAGACAAATTTGGCTCTTGTGATGAGTCAAGAAGATTTCCGTCCGAGTCAATCACTCGATAAATTGGAATTGGTGCATAATCTTCAGGCATGAGAAGTGTGGGCTTGTTTGTAAATTGAGTTTCTCGAATTCCATGATACAATGGTTCTGGATTTGTTGAAGATGTGTAAAACTGGAAATGAATTTACATAATTACCACTAATTTCGATTTATTTTACTTTAATTTTACCTTAGATGGTGGCAATTTTACTCGCTTTAGTAAATTAATTATATTGCGGCTCAACATAATGGATGAAATAAAAAGAAACTGAATAAAAACTTAACACAAAGTAAGGCAAATGAAAATTGGCTGAGGGAAAAAACTCTTATCAAAACATATGACACTAACTGTTATAAAATTTTTTTACATTTTCAAATGACAGTTAAACTTTTTTACTTTTAATATATTTATTTTCAATATTCGGTACTCGTATTTAGATTTGAGTGTTTCAGTGCTCAGCACTTTGAGTTCGAGTTTTTTAGTGCTCAGCACTTAAGTGCTTTAATGATGTTTAGGATTAATTTCATTGTTTCTGTTTTTAAATTTGAATCAATCTTAAAAATTGCAGTTTATATAATAAGAACAATAAATCTGCCAATTATCTGAATTTATAGAAAGAATTTATTTATATATAAGAACATGTATAACATAGTCAACAATCATGCATGTTGCATCTGTTTTATCCAATTTCTTTTTTGTTTAATATGACATGGAAACAATTTATCCATACAAAGTGGTTTTTATTAAATTATAAATCGATGTATGCAAATGAAAGAGAAAATTTACAGCAAAATAAAGCATGTTTAGTGATATAGTTTTTTTATGCACACATCCAATATCCTCATTTAAGAACTCTGATAGATTTATTTATTGTTGAACAAACAGTAGATATTGAACATGAAAAAGTTTTTTTTAACTTAGTTTGTTTTCATATGAAAAAAAGACTTGTCACAAAAAACATCACAAAATATAGTAACATGGGATTAAAATTTAATTTGTGTCCACTCGAATAGCCATCACTGCAATTAAATCGAAGATTATGTTGTGAAAAAACTTTCAAATTTCGTCCGGCTAGAATAAGTTTATTTTTTCTTGCGATATCAGTTTCCTTATCATCACTGTCAAAGTTTCTGTATGCTGATATAGTATATAATTCTCCTTTCTCTTTTTCACAAATTGATATCATCATTTGAGTGCCATCAAATCTAATTATTTGCATGACGATTTCATTTCCATTCCATAGCATTTGATTTGTATTGTTGAAAGTTGCAAAATATTCGCTCTCGAAATTATTTTTTGTGAATTTTACTTTCAAGTGACGCAAAGAAAGTCGAAAATTGAATTGATCTACAATTTTACCATACGTCATCTCTTCATTCAACTAAAAAATTTAATTGTTGGTGAATTTTTATTTTTCTCTTGAGAATAGTGTGCATTATGCATAAATTAATTCAATTACATTTCTCTTACCTCATTAACTTCAACAATATGAATGTTCAAACATGAATCCTCAAAAGTCTCACTGCTATTATTCACGCTGTGTACAAACATTTCAATTCCAAGCCAAAATCCATAAAACTATGTATGAAAAGAACAAAAAAATTAACGATGAAATTTTTAACATAAATGTTCATATGAAATATGGTGTGAGAGGCAGATTAGAGTGGATGAATATAAGATTAAATTTCTTCTTTATAAGGATTCTGAAAGTGTGAGAGAAAGCATTTTATGGTATGAAAGGATATAAATTCAATAAATCACTAAATGTGAATAGTGTGAGGATCAATGAAATAAATTAAAGTGTGAAAATTAGTGTTTGTTTGAAAGAGAGTCAATGACCAAATATAAAACACTAAATTTAATGTGATAGTTGATAGGATTTTTGTTTTCGATATCTATTATGCAAATTGGAAAGATAAAAAGCTTTTTTTAAATTTTGTTGTCACACTTGTATCTCACATCGTTTTATATAAAGAGAGAGTGAGAATTTGTAAAATCAATATAATTTAGGTCAATGGCTCTTAACGATTTCATCTCGATTTATCATCAAAGCGAATAATCTATTTTTACCATCATTTATAATGCATGTACATACATGTAATATATCAACAATAATTTTTGTTTATCTCAATTTCATACCTTCTCAATCTCCCAATTATTTGCTCTCACTAATAATGGACATGAGTTTGTTGTTTGCTTTCGTGCATTCAAAGGACGTCCATCAATCGTTTGTGCAGCGTTTTGATAAATTTCTGTCATTAATAATAATGCGAATATGATGATTGATCTGCTACTCATTTTACCGCCTTCAATTCTGAACAATATGTGACTTTATAACACTATAGAAAATCTTTTTCTTCTTCTTTTCTTCGTCGTCGCTTGCTTGCTCAATCTCTTGCGAATTGTTGTGACTGCAAAGGTAAAGAAAAATCTTTCTCTCCTTTATCAACACACGTGATGATGAAGTTTTTTGTTTCACACTTTCTAAATTTAAAATATGTATGGTAATATGTAGAATGAGAAAAAGTCAACTGCAATGGGATATATATTGGAAAGAAAAACATAGAGAAAGAAACATGTATATATGTTCTGTGTGGAGAGAATTAGTAAAATAGTGATAGTGATAGTCATAAATTCAACATTTTTATCGACTAAGAGTTCTATTGCATTGTTTTGTGACATATAAATGAATGGATGCACACACAAAATTGCCATGAGTAAAATTTTTTCATCTCTCTTTAAATTGATTTTAAATTTTCGTCTCATTCCTTGAATTCTCATGACATGGTTGTTTGTTTTGATGAGATAACAAAGCAATAAAGAAAAATTGTTTATTCTGCATGATAAAATATGCATTTCCTTTCTCAATTAATTGTATCATAGACTAAAATAAATTTACAATTATATTTAGTTTTAAATTTGTGGTTTTTGTTAAACTGAAATTTCACACCAATATTGGTTATTTTAATGTGTCGGGTGTGGAAATTTTACAACACAATAAATAAATGCTCGTTTCAAAGCACAAAAGGATTTTAACTTGAAATTTAGTGATTTCTATTTTTGTTCTCATCACAATATTTAAAAATGTTTCAAAATAAAATCATTTCTTCTCATTTCATCTGTATCTATTTCTGTCTGATAACATGAAAATCACATCCGTTCAAACAAAAAATCAATTTTTATCTTTTTTGCAAACGTTTTTCTCATAAATTTCACATTTATAAATAAATGATTCTAAATTGATAAATCTTTAATGCTTTTCTAGCAAAACATTTTGAATTCACTTCGCACAACGAAAGCTCATTTATTTTCTCATAATGCAACCTTGCGAAAAAAAACCTCAACCACATAATAAAATGAAAATCCTCAACGATTGCATTGAGAAGAAAGAAAATTCAAATGTGAACCTCAACATTAATGGACATATTTAATCATCTCTGACTAATGAACGATTATACACTACTTAAGAAACAGAAATGCAAAATATTTGCATATTTATTCAGCAACAAACGTTAATGAAATCAATGCTTAATAAAATCTTTATTTCTCTCTTTTAATTCCACTTGATTCATTGACTCAGTCAAATACAATATGAATTTGTTAAATTTATCTATAATTGCTTTACAATAGAAATGATCTGTTCAGGACACTCGTAAAATTAATAATTCAAATTTATTATGTATACGTTTCGGTATGAACTCAGAAAAAAATTATTTCAGGATGCATTTATCCACAAGTTGCATTTTTTCAAAAATATTTTTATATGATTCATTTATTCACATTAAATTTAAGCTTCTACTCACAATGTCTCACTTTGCAAGTTTAGACAATAAATTTTAAAAATGTTGTGAGAGATATAAGAAAAACTCTAGTTGGGTCAGGATATAAATTTTTTTAGCTTTTGCGGTCAACTTGAAGAATCTCATACAATAGTCTTTTTATTTAATTTGCTGACCATTAATTTTCCTATCTTTAATCTATTATCTAAATCTGCAAAATCAAGGATGTTCACTCTCTATGTATATTATACCATACTATGCAAATATCAAAACCAATTGACTGTATACGTTCGAGACCTTGCTCTCGTATAAAATGAAAAATAAAAAATTCTTTTTTAAATATTTCAGACTATGTTGAATCAATTCAAAAATACTACTAAAGAGAAAAGAAATCTCATTCACACATTAAATACAAATTTTTCTTAATTTTCCGACATTTGAGAGAAAAAGAAGAGAAAATAAAAAAAGAAAAACACAAAAAAGAAACAATTTCATAGTAAAGTGGAAAATATTCTTCTTCTTTCCCATTTGCCTCTTAAATATTTATGTCGTGAAAAGTCGAATCGGCAATAGTTTGCTCTCTACTCCATTTCACTCAGCTTGGCATGCCTGAAAAAAAGTGTGAGAGTAAGATGAAGAAATTTATTTGTTTTTCTCACCCACAATGCAAGTGAAAGAGAGAAGAGCAAAATACAAATGTCAACAAAATTTTTAGATGATGAGAGTAAAAGAAAGAATTCTTTCATTAATTTTTATTAAAGAACTGTCTCTTAAATCAATCTAAAATCAATTTGTCTATTTTTATGTATAATAATTTTTCTCTTAGATTTATTGACACACAAATAAAAACTTTTTAACGACTAAATATAAATTTTTTATGCTGGACAATATGGTGATAACACAATTTTTTAAAATATATTTTATAATATATTGCAAAGATAATTCTATGTATTAAATATAAACACAATGACTTGAAAAATGAACAAGAGCTCGCTTTATAGACTATACACCAAAAAATCATTCTTTTTGCACGGAAAAAAAGCTCGAAAAAATATTTTCACAGAATTATTCTTTGAATAAAACTCAATTAGAGTCAAAACAAAAATGAAGAGATTATCGAACAATGCAGATAGAAATTTAATTTCTAATTTAAGAGAATTCCCATAATCATTGTCATGAGTGTGCTGAATGGAAGAAGAATTTTGAGTGGTAGTGTGAATCGTATGGCTGACGAAATATAGCGACATAGCTCTCTGACCGAGTGCATGTTTAATCCACGCCGTTGAAGCAAGTTATGAATTGACTCGATGTCCTGCAAAAGACAAAAAGAGAATTTTGAAATTGCATAAAATTTTTTTATATTTTTGATTTATGTCATATGGCTGATGATGAAAATGCTGACAATAGAGAAAACTATAGCTTCTATTTTAACACTTGTGAACTCACGGTCGTGACTGTTAATGAATCAAAAAAAATCTTTTTATGATTTTTCTCTTTTACCGTACTTCAATTTTGATTTACTTTTGTTAACAACAAGTAGTCGAAATCATATTCAATTCATTCGAAGCTTTTCATTCAAATTTTTTTTTGTCACCTTCCTCTATAGCCCTATTCAACAGTGCCTCGATGTGAGGCTTTTATGTAAAGAAAGCTACCATCAGCGAATAAAAAATCAATACGTTTATGTACTATATCCACTTTTTCCCACTCCCTCTCTTTTGTGTTAATAACAGAAATAACTGAATATGATGTCAACAATGGACCCAAAAAGTTAAGCCAATATAAACAAAATATGAAAGAGCTTGATATAAAACTCACATCAACAGCTATATTTTTTGTTCGGGTCAGAATGACAGTAAAGAGTTCACTCCGCTCGCAGAATGTAAGCACCAATTGGTTAGCCACTGCTTTCATCACTTGAATTGTGCCGGTAAAATGACTATGGTGGAGATGCTTCTTCAAAATGCTCCCTATATAAAAAGTAGAAATTTCAGGAGAGAGAAAAAAGGGGCATAAAAGTTATAATAGTATATATGTGAAGACTTAAATTTATGGGATTTTCATGAGAACAAAAAAAACTTTTTAGGGATTTTTTGGCACAAGCTAGCAAGTATCTTATGCAGCGATGGCGAATAAAAATAATGAATGTATGTATGCATGCACGCTGAACACATTGTGTCGTTTACTGCTAACTCGCGCAATCAATGCCTACCTCTTGGTGGTTCTGTCCCAATCCACAAGCCTCTCTTCGTTCCGTTGAACTTTAATGTATATTCTGCACTCTTATCTCCCTCATTCATTTGTACCTTAAGGAAACGATAACGCATAGGACTAAAATCTGTTCTTCTCGAATGAAATATTGAACGTTCATCATAGTCATAATTGTAATCGCCCCACTAAAGTTGCGTAGAGAAGATACAAAACAAAAACATCTTTAGAATAAAATCACTATAAATAGCTTATCTTATACCTCGACTATCTCTTCAATTTGAAGAATAATACATGAGTCAAACGATTGAGCATAGCCTCTACTTTCATAATAATGTGTGATGATTTCTGCACCAAACCATAAACCCGAAATCTATGATAAATAAATAATTATAAATAAACTCATTTTGTCATATGTTTGATAAACATCAAAGTAAAAAATTTCCAATTTTCTTCCTGAATAAGTGAATAAAAATTGGCGCCACAAGTCTCAATCTCTCCCAACTTTCAGTTCACTTGTTTAATAAAGAAGGGAAAAATTTATTCAACACTATCACAAAAAATTCATTTTTTTATTATTTAAAAAACTGTTGTACTTTAGTTCACAATTCATTTAAATGAAACATAAAAATATTCTTACTAGCTCTATATCCAATTCATTTTGGGGATTATACTCAGGACAGCGACTCATGTAGTCAACATCTGCGAACACAACACGGTAAAAAAGCACTAAAATTAGTGCTTGAAATTCGACTTTCATGATTTGAATCACGTTACAAATGTCACACAACGAAAAAACGATATTTTATGTGAATATCAAAAAAATTTCACTCTTATGGAGAACTACGATATAAACGCTAGGACGTACAAAACGCAACTGTTCTAAGGACAATGCGGCAGAAAATTGTTGAAAATTGGAAAAAAAAGTTTTTGAAACAAAATTGAATTTGGTTGTCGGTTTGGAATGAATTTGAAAATGAAATTGAGCATGTAAAGAGATTTTAGCTCTTCTGCTCAATGTTTTTATTTTCTTATTCTTCATTGCATATATTGATGACATGATTTCTACATTTTATCGAGGGAAAATAAAAATAATGAAGAAAAATTTGGGAGAGGAAAAATAGGGCAAACACTTATTGCTTTTCAATGAGAGAAAAAATGATACAACATTGTCTGATTTGATATTTTTAATTTGAAATTCGACATTTAGTAAAAAAATTTCTATTTTAAATTCTTGAAAAATTCATTTTTCTAAAAAATTCAATCATTTTCAAGTTCTTGGTCTTTCATGCTTAGAAAATTATCAAGATCTTTCAACTGTCATCATACACATGTAATAAACACATTTTCCCCTTAGATGATCATCAGTCGTAGTATTTAATTGAACAATACAATTAATTAGTTAATTAAATGATGAAAAAAATGTATGAATGTAAGTAAATGATCATTTTTGGAAGTATCGCATTTGACTTTTTGAACTTCCTTTTCAAGACGCATTTAATTTGACTCCCACTCATTGAACGTTCACGCGCACTTGCATTGTTAAAAATACTTATCATCACTAACTCAAATGTCTGAAAGTTCTATAAATAAATTAAATATCGAATAAAAAATGCTTGTAGGTTTTTCCTTAAACTTAAATTACGCTTTATTAAAAGTTTTTGTAAAATTTGTTTTACATCATCGTTATATTGGTATAATCTCACTTAAACATAATACAATGAACGAAATGGAGCTCTTCTCAAAATTCAAATCATTTTTGTTTTACAAAAATTTCATTTTTTGGCTATTTTTTGTATTCATCCAGGAGCAAAATTTTTGTATCTTTTTTTCAATATTTTTTTGTGGCCACAAATATTTCTTCCAGTAGGCACATAAAGGAAATTTTTTTGTTAATCTTAAAAAATATTTGGTAAAATAATGGTGGAGTTATTGTTTAAATAGGCAATTTTATGTGTATTGTGTTTGTTCAAAATATTATCAAAAATTAAATTTTAACTTTATAAGTAAACTTGTTTATATAAAGACTTTTTATTCCAATACATTCAAGACGAGGCCTTACAAACATCTAAATATATCTTTTATCATCTTATAATTTTTACTTATCTTAAACTATGAAATATTAAAATCAAAATCGATTTTAACATCTCATAAATATCTTAAATCTTTTTGGTAGTCAGCGGAAATTCATTAATTTCTTATTATAATAAAATTATTATTAAATACTTTAAGTTTTTAGTCGAATTTTTTTGATCTTTTTTAAATTCCAAGAAAGAACAAAATTATCAAACTTGTTGAATTTTATTATCAAATGCATCATCTTTAATTTTACATAACATACACATCCCTCCAAAATTTTCTATTTTAATTTGAAATAATCTCATAATGTGTATTTATCAAGTGACTCTTATTAATTACTCAATTAATATCATTTACATGAAAAATTTCTCTTTTCTTTTTAGTTTGGTTAACAATCATTTTTTAAATGATTTAAAAATTTTCGGAAGAATTTTATCTTTGACAATTGATTAAAGTTGATAATCAATGATTTTAGAGAATTTTATTGAATTTTAAGCCACTAAAAATTTTGCCAATCTACTATAATTTTTACTATTTTCAATAACGTTGATAAATTATAGATTTTTCACCGATTTTTATTATTATTTTCATAAAACTCCAATTCACTGCATAATAAATTTTCTCAAATGTAGGCATTACTGATATACGCAGTAAATTTCACATTGCAACATTAAAACTCTTTGAAAATGCACATTATGACTCTAAGAAAAATTTCTGACACACAAATATTATCAAGTTCACGCAAATACTTCCCCCCGGAATTATTAGTTAACATACATACACACAATCATCAAATGAAGGAACAATGAGTGTCATAAATAGCAATTAAAGAAAATTCTCTTGGAAAAAATAAATCATCTAATAAATAAAGAAATTTAGAATTTAAATTGGAAATAATATAATGAATAAAATTAGAAATCTTAAAGCATACCGCGAACATCCTCTAAAGCATAAATGTGTGTTTTAATAAAGTAACTAAAGGGGCAAATAATAATCTAATCAAAATTAATTTTCTGCTTCAGCTTGCTCTTTTCATTGACACTCCATCCTCTTCCTCTTACTCTCTCGCTGTCAATTTAATTTAGCGATGCGATAATGAATATGAGAGTCGTTAAAAGAACACTGGAGTTCAACGCGGTTGACGAATTGCGACAGACTTTACGCACTGATTGAGTACTCAAACCGCGACGACGTAGGAGATTCCGAACTGATTGGACATCCTAGGAAAAGATTAATTAAATCAAATTATTAGATAATTAGGAAATTCTCATTTGACATCAATAGTTTATAAGCAAATATGTGACACTTACATCGCGTGACAAAAGATGCGGCTTGCGAGTGAGAATTATAGTAAACATTTGACTCTTGGGTAATGTTTCGCAGAATGTGAGAACAAGGTGGTTTCCGACAGCTTTCATCACCTGAACGGTTCCAGTAAATTGGCTGTAAGGCAGGTCTAACATAGTTCCTAGTTCCATGATGAAAAATTAATTAAAAATTCGTATCAACATAATTATTAATTATTTAAATACCTTTTTGTGGTCCCGATGTCATCCAAAAACCACGACGTGCTGAGTCAACTCTTAAAGTGTATTCCAATGATCTACCCTTCTCATCCCAAATCAATCGAAGGCGACGATTTGATCCATGGAAATTGTAATTAGGTCGATGTCCATACTGTCGCCGACCAGCTCCAGCACTATTCTCGTCGTAATTGCTATAATCATAATCGTCGGCACCAAACTGTTTGAGAAAAGAGAGAGAGAGAGAGGAAAATTTTAATTTAATTCTTAGCTCAGCTATGTGTTATTTAATTTTGATCCATTCACATTCCAAGACAATTGTTTCTTATTTACTTTCTTTCTCTCTCTCCCACATAGCACACTTCTTGACAATAAGCAATAAATATCGTAATCCAATTAGAGAAAGAATGAGACGCGACAACAATTGGTCACATAAAATGTAAGTAATTTGATAGAATTGACACATGAATATGACAAAAAACGATAAGTTAAAGTAAGTATACATATATACTAAATTACGCATCAATTGGATCAGCAGATCGTCGTGTATGAATTCAATTAGTTGACAGATATGTTTTTACATTTTCTATAATTGAACGAAATTGAAATCAGCATTGGGGAAAAGAAGAAGTGACAATTTCTGTCACGCTAACTATATGCATTGAATGAGAATTTAATGATGTAAAGTAACTTTGTCAGTAATTTGTAAAGTAATGACAAAACTGACAATTTACAGAATTTAAAATTCTAAAAATATCACAAGAAAAATGCGTTTGCAAACATTTGCAAAAAGACAAAATCCATCACACTATTGTCAATAAATTGTTCTCCATGACTTCATTCGTGTTGTCTTTCACTTTAATCGACAAAAGGGTCGTGAAGAGGTTAATCGATCAAGTTTAGAATTCACATTAAACTTTGCCTCACTCACTTGCTCACATCTAATCAATATGTCAAAAATATTATTGTTTCGAGTTCCACGGGAACCGCGAAATGTGATAGGGGAATAAATCGAGTGAATGAACGAGTGTGATTGATAGTTGCTGTGTTTAAACTCACTTCGTTTGCATCCGCCAAATGTACGACAACACAAGAATCATAGACAGTCTCGTAAGCTTCAGTTTCATGATGAGTTATAATTTCAGCTCCATACCACAGACCCATCAACTGTAATCGAAGAAAGAAAAATTTTAATTATGTTAAATAATATTTTCTTATTCTTAATTAAAGAGAAATCAATAAAATGAAAAATTTTTCTCGAAAAAATGCTTTGAATAAGTAAACGAAAAAATGAGAATCATTTATCCACCGGCAATGAAATTTAATGAACTGAATAGATGAGAATTGGGTGGGTCTCTATAAAATTCAATAAATTGCGGATAAAAAATTTGTTTTCATTGAAAAGGGCTAGAAGTCAAAGAAAGGAGGTGAAAAGAAGTGTATGATTAATGAGTGCGGTGAAAAGTTTCATATCAATATTAATTATTAAATTTACGTAGTTTATTAAGCAATAAATAAGTAACACATGCAAACAATTTGCAATATCAATGACTTGTTCTTAAATTTTTTTTGGCAAAATTCCAGAGAAAATTATATTTTTTATTTTAAATCTCCAGTAAGAAAATAAATTCACTCTATATTGATATTAGAGGTTTGCAACCTTCATAAATTTGAATTTAAAGCATTTTTCATGAATGTCAAAGTAAAGATCGTAAATTTTTTTGCTTATCAGATTTTATATAAAATTAAAATTCCAAATATAATGATATCATCACTGAGAATAACAATTAAGTAACACATGATTGAATTTACATGAGCTGCGATTTGCATTCTGACACAAATACAATTATTTAATTAATTTTAATTTATTCATTTACAAAATGTTGTCAGTGTATGTATGGCTATCTGATGTGCAATTTATAAATAGTAATAGGTCTCTAATGAATGCAGACTCTTTTTTTTTAATTTTGTAACACTATTGAAACACGAGCAAATTTTTATAAAAGTTTGAAAATCATTGTTTATCTATGAATTACAGAAGTTTTTTCACCTCCTCTCTTTTGGTAGTTTATGTAGTTAAAAGTTATTTTTTGCACAATTCTGTTTATGCTTGATAAACAAAGTTTTTTGTTTGACATTATGTCGTTAGTAGCGAGTAGTAAACATAATTGAACTCTCTCAATATTTTTTTAATAACATGTCTAATTATGCATTATAATAAAAAATATCTAAAAATGTCGCCAAATGTCAGACTATAATTGATTTATATGTTCATATAAACTGTCAAATATCACGGACCTTTCATTATTATTCTCTTCATTTATTTATGATTCATCACTTATATATTTACAAATATTTACCATATTAAAATCCAAGTGCATTTGAGGATTTAAATCATTACAGTAAAGACTTGATTGCGGTGTCAAGTGATTCTGTGTATATTTTTCATTATCATTATTATTGTTGTTGTTATTATTTGGATTATCACAAAAAATTAACTGCGGTAGAGCCACAAGAAGCACTAACAATGATCTCATTTTCTCTCACAATATTTTTATACACTTTTTTCGGTTTACACACTCTTCTACACTTCTTCTTTTTCTTCAAACTTCACCGTCTTAGTTTTTGCATCAAACAAAACATATGAAAATAATATAAATATAAAATATCAATGATGGAAGTTTTTTTTGCGAATCTTGTCGTTCTTGAGTTTACGTGTTTGCAATTCAAAAGTCAGCGAATGAATGAGTGAATGATGAAAGAGAAAAAGACAAAATTCAGCTAGCACACAACACACACAACGAGGGAGAAAATAAAACAAAATGAAATTGTATTACATCATATTAAATATTGGAAAATGAAACATTGAATGTGGAACATGAAACACTGATTACATGTAAACATCTGAAAAAGAACTTTTTGGCACTCGGTGTTAGATGACAATTTAAGAAAATGTTTTTGGCAATTTATTTTTAGCTTGATTCATTTTTTTGATGAAATCATTATAATGGTAAGTTAGAGTATCAATTATAAACGTATTTCTTGTATCTTGATTTATTTCGTGGAAATAAAAATGATTGAATACCTTTAGTCATGAATTTGTTTTGTCTTAACGATTTCACCTTAATTTTTTTTGGCATGTTGAGTGGACATGAATAATTTATTAGCTAGAACAGCGAATATATTTTTATCTTTCTTTATTTTGTAAAGAATAAAAAGAAAATACAGATTATGATTAAGAATTTCTTTATTTATTTGATATCTTTTTTTGTGGTTAAGGCTTGTCTTAAAGGTGACATAAAATTCTAAAATAACAAAGAATAGACGAAATGTCATGAAATTAATATTGATTTTTGGAATAAAACAGAAAAATTAAATGAAATAATGAATAATTCTCAACAACTGCTTAAAATTGTTCAGAATTTTTCAATTCTCATTAAAATAAATTAATGAAGCAAAAAGTTATTTACGAGATTCTGTAAAGTGTCGAGTATTAATACTAATTCACGCTTCCTAAACATTAGAACACTGTCCATTCGTGAGAAATTCTAATTATTTGGGCTTGTAATTATTAAAATAAAGCCAAAAATGATGACAATCTTTAAATTTTTTCTCCATGCCATGCTTAATCACCTGTTACTAAAATACCGCTTTTAAACGCGATGTACTTTGCAAGAGAAGAGTTTTGTCAAGGTCAAAATATAAAGTATACACCTTCGTTCTTTCAAAATTTTCCTCATTTTTCGATTTATTTATTTTCATGTTGAATGCTTTTCCTTTTTACGTGCTCTTGCACGCAATTCCGCACTCTTGTTGTTTAGACATGAACGGCACAACAAGAAACCAATTTCCCTTGCACTTGATTTTTATATGATTGTTCCTAATGGCACTAGAGTTAGAAAAGGGAAATGAGTTAGTAATTCATGCATAATGCAACGATAATGTTCTCCACTACCGACTAGTGTTAACATTAATATTTCTTTTCTTTCATACTTTTGATAGAGGTAGAGGTAGAAGCAGTAGGTAAGCAGCGATGTGATAAGTGTGGCATTTTGTTTATTAAATATATTGCTTTGTTTATGAAACCAATGGTGATTTGGCAGCAATCATAATGAATGAGGGGAAGTTTTCATTCAAATTTAGTTGTTCAACTTCTAAGTTGTATATATTTGAATAACTTTAATTTAATGTGACTTGCGACAAAAGAAAGAATGTCGAGTGGAAAATTAATCACATTTATGCTTCGCTTCTGTTTAATAATTTTTCTGTAAACCTTTCCAATCATTAATTTAAAATTTCCATTTTCCGACTGTCTTTCTTGTATATGTATATTGAAAAAGAGACAAAATCACTATCAACTATTAATTTGAATAAAAAAATAAATAAATGAAACGAGTGAATGGAAAGGGTGAAAACAAGAGAGGGTTGGCATAAAAATTCGAAAATTTTCATTCCACTGCCTTTCTAGACAGCATGCTCTGTAGTAATCAACACAATGCAGTGT